>SNQJ01S0021893.1:24342-41068 GCA_010110895.2 Picea sitchensis | reverse complement strand
CCAAAGAAACATCAAGTGACACAAGAGAGCCCTCTCTGAGCTGAGCAGGCTAGCACCCAGCTCTAAATTTGGTTTGTAGGTTACCTCTGTCGTTTGTTTATCAGACGAACAAATTTATAGAGTTCTAACATTCTAGCGCTGTTGCCGGGGACTGAAAGTGAAATCTTCCCTAGGAAAAGAACGACTTAAAGCTTTGGATTTCATTCCTGAGGGTGACAGTGAATCAAACACCTTATTGTATGATACTATTTTTACCTTGGCGACTCCATTACCAAGAGACCAGTAGCACCAAGTAGTTTGAGCTAGAAATCTTGGCTCCCAAGATAATTCACACCAGGAGAAACCTAGACCCAGAAGCTGCAATCCTTGTGTATGATCCTGAGAAACTTGTACACAAAAGAAAAGAAAGCAAAATAATCCCAACTTTGTGTTTAGACATATATCTATCATTTCCCAAAGATGGATTAGAAAGCATTGAAGATCTTGAGTTTGATGTGAAATTTGAGAAAACTCTGTTCAAAACTAAATTTGAATATTGTTTGAACGAGGTCATCTTTGACGAAAAGAGGTTCCAAGATTTAATTTTAGTTGCCTCTACCAAACCTATTGTGATCCATACTCAAAGCCAACAACCACTTCAAGTCCTCACAACATCCATGTCAACCAAGTTTTCCCCTCTTGTACTCCCTGTTCAGTTACATGATTTTCCCTAGGAATATAATCTAAGGATTAAGCTGTATGATGTTGAAGGCAGTGTGTCAGCCCAAAAGCATCTAGACTGGTTCAATGTTTTTATAGACTTAGAATAATTAGATTTTTAGGATGCAAAAATGAGGCTGTTCACACAAAGTCTTGCAGGGGAAGTCAGAAAGTGGTTCAGATCTCTCCCATCAACCAATATCATAAATTTTGAAGCCTTTGAAACCAGTTTTCTTGCAAAGTGGGGTGACAAGAAAAACCCTCTTCAGTTGTTGACTCAGTATAACAACATGAGGAGGTCACCTAATGAAAGAAAGCAAGAGTTTTCAGCTACATTTGTGAAGGTCTATAGTTTAATTCCTACTGAGGTAAAACCCCCTCCTAAAGCTACCCAACTCATATATGTTGATTCATTTGAAAGTGATTTTTCTTTGTTGTTGAGGGAAATAAGATCTACCTCATTAGATGACATGATGAATGATGCAATAGAAGTGGAAGTGAATCTAATGGCCTCAGGAAAGATCAAATCTAACTCTGATAGGGACATGAACAAAGTTCAAGACAAGGCACAACCTTCAACCTCACAAACATCAGAAGAAATGTTTGATACGATGATGAAAAATATGGAAAAAGTGATGGAGAGAATGGTTTTAGATAATAAGCCTAACACTAGAGAACATGCTGATGTCCCACCCAGAAATCAAAGAATACCAACAGTCCCACAAATCAAACAAAGAGATCAGTGGAATCATGGGGATCAACAAATAAGACCTCATTTTCAAAATAATTATGTAAATGATAATTATGATGACAATTTTGAAGACAACATGCATTGCTGTGATGGTGATGAGACAGAAGTATTTTTGACTAAAGAGGAACATGACCAGTTCATGGATGCTAATGAAATATTCATGCAAGAAAATGATGAGAGGTTGTTAGTAGAAAGAGAATATTACCAAACAGGGTTGCAAAATTCCATCATGCAATTCCAAAGACCATATAATCTTCGAAATCAGAAAGTGCCTGCAAACCCCTCAAAGGGAAATCCTCCAAAGGGAAACCCTACCAAAGAAGCTCAAAATAACATACCCTCTTCAATTTAGGCCAAGAAGGACTCTGCTACAAAGGATGCTACGGACAAAGGAAATCAGAAGGAAGAACCCCATAAAAGGGTACCTAAAACAAGAAAGGAGACTTTCACCAAAGAGGTAGAGAAAACCTCATCCTCCTTTAATTTTGAAACTGAGATGGCCAAGATTAAAATTTCTGCACCATTCAATGAATTGATCAAGAATAGTGAATATAGAAATAAGATCATCAAGATGCTCAAGATGGAACAAAATTCTGACACTTTGAACATACAAGATGATCATCCTGCCATCTTATTTGGCCCACGTGTAGAAGAAAATAGTGATGCTGAAGAGGTCCCCCCTTTCTATGTCAGCCTGAAGATCCATGATATGACTTTGCACAATGCCATGTTGGATTCATGAGCATCACATAACTTGATGCCCAGGGTGGTCATGGACCAATTGGGCCTTGACATCACAAGGCATTACAAAGATCTTTTCTCCTTTGATTTAAGGAAGGTGAAGTGCTTAGGACTAATGATCCGAAAAGATCTATTAAATGACAATGGTTGAGTTATTATGCATGTGTTTATTAACCATTTAGGAAGATCAAGGAAAGAGGAAGAATTATAGGAGAAACATCATAGCCATATGCACATATACGAATCTGAAATAAAGCAAGAAGAACAACAAACCATAGAACACCAATGTGATAATAGAGTTCGATAATCTCGCCTATGTCTCCGAGCCTTTGTCTCAGTGGGTGAGGATTTCTTATTTCTGTTCAAAGATTTAAACATACATCACATCAGTGCCAAAAGGTTACAAAACTGATCTAGTCTTGTTCTACCAGATCTCTAGAACCTAACAAAAGAAATAACACTGAAATCGAATGACTGGAGATCCCTGAAATGA
Organism: Picea sitchensis; assembly: GCA_010110895.2. NCBI lineage: Eukaryota > Viridiplantae > Streptophyta > Pinopsida > Pinales > Pinaceae > Picea > Picea sitchensis. The sequence goes on along the minus strand of SNQJ01S0021893.1, from coordinate 38,384 downwards.
CCCGCAAAGGTGCACTCCTCAATAAATTCCTTGCATAAAAATGGATTTGGCTTGGAAAATATTCAGCATAAACCTGCTCTGAATGTCATCCCATGGATTTAAGAACCCCTGGTTTATATAGATCTGAAGTTGGTAACCATATCCCAACTCCCCCCCAAGATCTAGCCTAAAAAAGGGCCCAATATCTCCAAAAAAAGACCAAAATCTCTCAAATCTGCTGAATAAATCCATAAAAATCACTATATTAAAGTTAAAAACCCACTTTATTCCAAAAATAGGGTGAAACCCCCTTTTTTAGGGCTCCCGGTCATGTGGGGTGTCTCCATGTGGCTAGGTGCTATTCTCCTTGCGCGTTGACCCCTTACTTCTTCGCCCCTGGTCACATTGGTACCGATTATATGGCCCTGCTCTGTTCCTATGTGCACGCAACTCTAATAAACCTGGGCCCCTGGTCAAGCAACCTGGTTGGCGGGCTAGCCCAATTGACTGGGGCTAACCATATACACCTACACCATAGTTAAATATCGGGTCATATGGTGTGTGCGCCGAATCAAGGGCTAAGCAGAATGTAACAGACTCCACGCTGAATGCATAAAAAATAGACATATGGTGTGGTCCCATGTTATGCCACTAGGCTAGCTGGAGTGGTCATGCACTAGAGCAAGGAATAAGCCACTATCAAATGGTCGTGGTTGCATGTATATTCATTGGGGGTTGGGGTTAGGCCCCAACCCTTCCCCCCCCCACCTTTACAACACACACAACATAAATATATGTGGAAAGGATTAGTGTTAAGAAATAATGTGAGGGCAGGTTGTCTAGCCCGGCCTTAGCCTGGTCAGAGGTCACGTGGTCGAATCTCATTAATTCAAAAACAATTTTTCCAATAACCAAACATCCAATACCTAGGTGCCACGTGGCAACCCATGTCTCGACCACATGGCACTGTTCCATACGCCAACTACTACCACATGTCAACACACTATTTGACCAGCTCTTCCACCCGTGTCTTCCATGTCACCTACCACTGTACTTTCCATGTAAGCATTGTACATATGTGCCACATGTCGCCCTTGTAGTGCTGACATGTGTCACTCCCTGATTGGCCCACCTGTTTATCCACGTCAGCAGTCCATACGCCCAGTCACCCTACCATGTGTCATTCTGTACGCTCAGTCACTGTATGATAAGATGCCACATGTCACCTCCATATGCTTTCACATCAGTGCCGACTATGCCTACCACATCAGCTATACGACCATATAGCCTGTACAGTCAACTGCCACGTGGCACTGTACAGACTGTATAGACTGTACAATCAACATTTTTTTTGCATGTTTGGCCAAATGAACAGATCATGATATCATGATCATACGAAGTCCGTTTGATCTCGTTCAAGTTACGTTGGGTTCATATCGATGAGGCATATGCACACATCCGTTTTGAAGCCATTCTAAGAACTTTTATTTTTAGGCCTTTCTGAGCCCCATCAAGCTCCTGAATCCAATTCTGGATCACACCTCACCACTAAGGACCTTTTGGTCCCCAAAAAGTTATTGACCAGTCATCAAGATCGAGATAGGCCACCTAGATTGTTCCCTGTCTTTGAAATCTGTCATGTGCACTTGTCTCATCAAGATCAACTGTAACACAATCATGATAACTGACAACATATTGTTACCCATTTGTACCCTGTCACATCTTACTAAAGCCACTATCATCCATGTAGACAACATTACTAATGATAGCATAAAAAATATGACTTCAAATGAGATGATATGTTTGTAATATTTGCACGGCATAAGCTTATCTTGAAGAAAACTCTGATTGATTTTCCATTCTACAATCATTTCCTGTTCTTGCTTAATATCGATTACTTGATTTGAAACAATTATAGGTGTGTTTCTTTCTTCAGCCGCATTTATTATTTGTTCCATAGTTTGAAGAGTTTTATTTTCCTTTAAATGATGAGCATGAACCACATATTCTTGATCTGCTTTGATTAAATGATATTGATTCTTTTCCCTGTAGAAGATTTCTTTATGATCATATAAGTAAGGACTGCCTAATACCATTCCACATTCACTTAGTGGCACCACATCACAGGTTACCTCGTCCACAAACTTAGATGAAATTGCAAATTTTAATGTGCACTGCTTTGTTATGTGCAATTGATGATTGTTGCTTATCCATTTAAGTGTGTAAGGATTATGATGCATCTGTGTTTTTAATCCCAATTGTTTAAGAAATTCCTCTAAAATTAAGTTAGATTGAGATACAATATCTATCAATGTGTCTACCTTGGTGTGCCTCATAATGACCCTTATATGAAACAAGTTACTTATACAATCAAATCCTTCACCAATTTTACCTGTCATACCAACCAATGAGACTTTTGATTCATCACCTGAATCCAATCCCAAGTCTGTGAGTCGAGTTGCTGCTACAACTATTTGCCTCCCTTTATTTTCCTTGAACCACTTTGACCTCTTCTCAGAATGCAATTGCCAACAATGGTCCTCATCATGCCCCCCTTTCTTGCAATGCTTGCAAGAGGGATTCACTTCCTTTCTTGTTACTAAATTTTCCTTTTTTCCATGCCACTTCCTTTTGTCCTCTTTCCTTGAAGACGATTCCCCTGATACACCAACACTTGTTTTCCTTGCTTCAATGTATGTCGCTTGAACATAAACCTCATCAATATTAGTTGGTCCAAACATGAATACAATATTTCAAATATGTGCAGGTAAACCTCCTATATACTTCATAAGAGTTTCTTGGGTATGTAAAGGAATATCCAACATCAATGCCATTTTACGAAAACCATTTGTGTATTCTTGCACTGTTTGTCCTTTTCTTAGTTTTAAAGATTTCCATTCAATTAATGCTTTCTCTTTATAACCCAAAGGATATAATTTCTTTCTAAGTGCATAAATAAAACCTTTTCATGATGCAAATACATTACCCACTTGTTGCGTGCCATTTTGCAACTTGCTTTGCCACTAGATGAGTGCTTTACCTACAAGTCTAAGGGATGCCAACTTGATATGAGTTGCCTCATCCTTGATTTGTTGCACACTGCAATAAAATTCCATCTGTCTGACCCAATTTTCAAGTCTCACTGCATTAACTTCACCATCATACATGGGTAATTCGAATTTAACATCAAGTTTTAGTAAAGGAATTTCATTCTTATGTTTATGGACATGTTTCTTTGCATTGGATTTAGAACTTGAACTTGAAGAAGAAGGAGAAGAAGGAGGTGAAGGAGAAATTTGAGGAGGATCCTCTCCTTCAAGTCACTTTTTCCCTTTGAAGATTCACCTAGATTTGGTCTCTTTCATTCAAAGTAATCTTCATACAAAACCTTCATCATCTTTGACACGACGAAGAAAGTTTTTCAATACTCTTTCTCATCCTGGGAAAGTCCTCCTTTCGAGGTCATCTTCTCACTTTGAGAAGTTCTCTTTCTCAATCCAATCAATGGATTCTCTTCCACAAGATCGCCTTCACCACAATGTAGCTTTTCCCTGGTTAACATGCAAAACTCAAATCCAAACGTCAACTAGCTCTGATACCACTTGATCTAAAAAGATGTTTTAAATGACAATGGTTGAATTATTATGCATGTGTTTATTAACCATTTAGGAAGTTGAAGGAAAGAGGATTAATTATAGAAGAAACATCACAACCATATGCACATATGCATATCTGAAATAAAGCAAGAAGAACAACAAACCATAGAACACCAATGTGATAACATAGTTTGGCAATCTTGCCTACGTCTCTGCGCCTTTGTCTCAGTGGGTGAGCCTTTCTTATTTATGTTCAAAGATTTAAAAGTACATCACAATAATGCCAAAAGGTTATAAAACTAATATGGTCTTGTTCTACTAGATCTCTAGAACCGAACAAAAGAAACGACACTAAAATTGGATGACCAGATCTCCTAGAAATGGCCCGCAAAGGTGCACTCCTCAATAGCTTCCCTACATAAAAATGGCTTTGGCTTGGAAAATATTCAACATAAAACTGCTCTGAATTTCCTTCCATGGCTTCAGGAACCCCTGTTTTATATAGATCTAAAGTTGGTAACCATCTCCCAACTTCTTCCCAAGATATGGCCTAAAAAAGGGCCCAATATTCCCCCCAAAAGACCAAAATCTCTCAAATCTACTGAATAAATCCATAAAAATCACTATATTAAAGTTAAAAACCCACTTTATTCCAAAAAAAGGGCCCAAGCCCTTTTGTAGGGCTCTCGATCATGTGGGGTGTCTCCATGTGGCCAGGCGCTATTCTCCTGGCACGGTGGCCCCTTACTTCTCGGCCCCTGATTGCATTGGTACCAACCATATGGCCCTGCTCTATTCCTACGTGTGCACAACTCTGATAAATGTAGGCCCCTGGTCAAGTGCCCTGGTCGATGGGCTAGCTCGATTGACCGGGCGTTAACTATATACACCTACACTACAGTTAAATACCAGATCATATGGTATGTGCGCCGAATCAAGGGCTAATCGGAATGTAACAGACCCAGCATTGAGTGCATAATAAATGGACATATGGTGTGGTCCCATGTTATGCTGTTGGGCTAGCTAGAGTGGCTGTGCTCTAGAGAAAGGAATAAGACATGGTCAAATAGTCGTGGTCGCATGTATATTCACTGGGGGCTGGGGCTAGGCCCCAACCCTTTCCCCCCCCGCCTTTACAACACACACAAAATAAATATATGTGGAAAGGATTAGTGTTAAGAACTAATGCAAGGGTGGGATGGCTAGCCCTACCCTACCATGTCCTTATCCTAGTCAGAGGTCACACGATCGAAAATCGTTGAGTCCAAAAAAGATTTGCCAATAACCAAACAACCAATACCTGGGTGCCACGTGGCAACCAATGTCTGGGCCACGTGGCATCGTTCCATATGCCAACTACTATCACATGTCAGCACACTATTCGACCATCTCTACCACACGTGTCTACCATGTCACCTGCCACTTGCCACATAATCATCATACGAATGTGCCACATGTCATCCTCGCAGTGGTGACACATGTCACTCCCTAATTGGCCCAACTGTCTGTCCACGTCAGCAGTTCGTATGCCCAGTCACCCTACCACATGTCAGTCCATATGCTCATTCACTGTACATTCGGTTGCCACGTGTCACCTCCAGATGATGCCACATCAGCATTGACTATACCTACCACGTTAGTTGTACGACCATACAACTTGTATAGTCAGCTGCCACATGGCATTGTACAAACTGTACAATCACCATTTTTGTTGCCTATTTGGAAAAATGAACAGATCACGATATCAGGATCATACGACGTCCGTTTGAGCCCCATCAAGCTCCTAGATCCAATTCTGGATCAACTAATCAAAGATCTGGTGGTGTCTTTGTCTCAACTTCCAGCAAAGAATATGGTCATGGATGTAGTGGTTGCTGATATCCCTCCCAAGTTTGACATTTTGTTATCCAGGTCATGGGCTACAAAGTTGAAGGTAACTCTTCAGATGGATATGTCATACACCACCATCCCTATCTTTGGTCAATATAGGAGATTGTACAAAGAGGTTTTGCTCAAATACATGGTCAATAACAAGTCACAACCGAATAACCATCCCATCTACTCTGTGGAGACTGAGTTGGTGTCTTCAATTTTCTTCAATGATCTATGTTTTGAAGAGAAGGGGCCATAGATTGATATGGATGTCAAAGATAAATCTGATCAATATATGGAGAATTTTTCAGAGCAACAGGACAATTTAGAAAATGATATGTGGAGAATGAGATTCGATGGAGCTGTCAACAGAGAGAGGGTAAGAGCTAGTGTGTGGATTAACCCCCCCAGATTGGCTACAAAACTGTTCTCTTATAAGCTGGCTTTTGATTGCACAAACAACATGGTTGAATATGAGGCACTAGTGTTAGGATTGAAGGCTGTAAAAGAAATGGGTGCTAAGAGGATAACTGTTCATGGGGATTTTGAGTTGATCATAAATTAAGTGAAGGGAATATATCAAGCCAAACACCTTAGATTAAGAGCGTACATGAATACAATGCTTGACCTGCTTGGAGAATTTTTAGAATATAACCTCTCAATGATTCCAAGGGGTTAGAATCAGATTGTTGATGCCCTTTCCACTTCAAATTTGGTTTTCAAAATTCCAATCTTTCCCAGCGGGGGATATGAAGTTGATATCAAGCACAAACCAACAATTACTGATAACATTAAGTACTGGCATGTTTTTGAAGATGATAAACAAATAGAAAGTTTCCTCAAAATGGAAGATGGATTTGAAAATTTGAATATTTATGGAGAATATTGTGATGAAGAGGTGGATGCAACTGTGTTCACAAAGGAGGGTTACTTCGAAAATAAGATTGTTGGTAGAGATATACTGCAGTTGAAAAGTAACATCATTCCCAAGGGCCTGGTCCCATTGGAGAAACTCTTTGATAACAATGATGTGGCCAAGAGTCCAAAGATTACAATAAATGAAGGGGATGTTGAAGATTGCAACATTGGGACTCAAGAAGATCCCAAGATCATTAACACGCAACCCAAAAGTCAAGAAGAGATATATCAATTTGATGAAAGAATTCCCTGATGTTTTTGCATGGAGCTAAGAAGATCTGAAAGTTTATGACACCAAGGTAATTCAACATGTGATCCCAATCAAATAATATCATAAACCTTTAAAACATAAATTAAGAAGGATAAGTCCTTTGTTGCTACCCTTGATTGAGAAAGAGACCAAGAAGTTGTTTGAAGCTAAGATCATAGTATCTTTGAGGCTTTCCAAATGGGTGGAAAATCTGGTGCTTGTCAGAAAGAAGAGTGGAGAGATCATATTGTGTGTGGACTTTAGAAATATAAATAGGGTGTCTCTCAAGGATAACTACCTACTGCCTAACATGGATCACATTATGCAAAAAGTGGTAGGTTGTCAGAAAATGTCAATGTTTGATGGTTTCTCTGGGTACAATCAGATTATGGTGCACCCCGATGATCAGGAAAAGACAACATTCACAACACCATGGGGTACATTCATGTATGCCAAGATTCCTTTTGGGCTCATGAATGCAGGGGAACCATTTCAAAGAGCTATGGACATAGATTTTGTTGATGAGAAAGACAAATTCATTATTATGTACCTAGATGATATCACTGTGTACTCGGTTTCTGATGAAGAACATCTCAAGAATTTAAGAATGGCTTTTCAGAAGTGCATAAAGTTTGGCATTTCATTGAACCCAAAGAAGTCAATTTTTGGCATGGAATAAGGGAAGCTACTGGGACACATTATTTCAAAGGAAGGGATAAATATAGATCCTAACAGAGTTTAGGGGATCTTAAAAATTGGCACACCCAGAAGCAAAAAAGAAGTGCAATCTTTCCTGGGGAAAGTGAATTTTCTGAGGAGATTCATTCTTGACCTAGCTGAAATCATAATGTACATCACTAACATGCTCAAGAAAGGAAATGAGATAAAGTGGACCCCAAAAGCTAGGAAATCCTTTGAAGACATTAAAGTGGCATTGAACAAAGCCCCAGTACTGGCCAACCCTAATTTTGAAAAATACTTTATATTGTTCTCTTTTGCCTCAGAGCACACCATTGTTGGTGTTTTACTATAGAAGGATGAGCATAATTTTGAGAAGCCTATAGCGTACTATAACAAGACATTGAGGGATTCCCCACTGAAATATGATATCATGGAAAAGCAAGAATATGCACTGGTCAAGTCCCTAAAAGAGTTCATATTTTATATATTGCATCCTCATACAACTGCTTATGTGCCTAACAGTTCTGTGAAAGACATTTTAACTCATCCTGACCTTGAGGGAAAAAGGGGAAAATGGATAGCTGTGTTGTTGGAATATGACCTTGAGATCAAACCTACAAAGTTGATCAAAGGGAAGAGACTTGCCAAGCTGATGGCACAGACAAATTGTGAATTCCTTGGAATAAATTTCATTGCTTATTTGTCAGCCAATTCAAAAGAATAAAGAGTCCCCCAGATATCCCAAAGATTCCTCGATTCCCTATGGTATACAGATATCATTTATGTGTTGAGAAATTTGCAGGCTCCTCCTGAATTGAGTGTAACTAAGGTCAGGTTCTTAAAGATAAAATCAACAAAATTTTGTATGGTAAATCAATCTCTATATTAGAAGGATCCATGGGGAATCTTGTTGAGTTGTTTGCTAGAAGAGGAAGCAGAGAGGATTATCAGAGAATTCCATAAGGGTGACTATGGAGGATACCATTATTGGAAAACTACTGTGCACAAGATACCAAGGGCTGGGTTCTATTGGCCTATCATTTTTTTAGATGTCTACAACGAGGTTTCAAAATGTCACAAATGCCAATTTTTTTATGGGAAGAGAAAATTACAACCTTTACCCTTGAAACCCATCTCCGTTGAAGCACCTTTTAGACAACGGGGCCTTAATTTCATAGGAGAAATTAATCCATAGTCCTCAGCTTAGCACAAGTGGATTCTGACAGCCACAGATTACTTCACTAAATGGATTGAGGCATTTCCCACAAGGCATGCCACAAATGTTGTTATCATCTGGTTTTTGGAAGAGAATATTTTGTCCAGGTTTGGGTGTCCAATCAAAATCATTACAGACAATGCATCAACATTTAAGTCCAAATATATGGAGAAATTTTGCAGTGACTACAACATAACTCTTGGCCACTCCACGTCTTATTATCCTCAAGGAAATGGGTTGGCTGAGTCATCCAATAATATATTAACCATAATTATCAAAAAGTTGCTGCGAGATAACAAAAAAACTTGGCACAAAAATTTCATCCATGCACTATGGGCAGACATGATCACTCCAAAAAGATCTATTTCCACTTCACCCTTATAGATTGTTTATGGAACATAAACAATTTTTCCTACTACATTAGGGTTACAAGTGATGAGGTTGTTACAGGAGCAGGATGCTGAAATAGATGCTACTCGAAGAAGAAAAGATGAACTGATCAATGTCTAACAAACAATAGAAAGATCCATCAATAATGCTCAGTTACACCAAGGAAAGATCAAAAACGATTTTGAAAGGCATACCAAGGAGGATGACTTCAAAGTGGGAGACTTGGTATTGAGATGGGATGCTAGAAATGAAGACAAGGGAAAGCATGGGAAATTTGAGCATCTATGGCCGGGACCCTTCAAAATCGTGGCTTACCATGGGAATAATACCTATCTTATACAGGAAAGTAATGGATAAATTTTTGGAGGAGGACTTGTGAATGGAAGGTTCCTTAAACAATGTATCGTTTAAAGGAACCATCACCCTTTCCATTCATTGTATATAATCATTTTGTTTTTTCAGTTTGAAGCAGTTGAAACTAAATCAGCAGAACTGAAGCCCAAGGTGAAGGCCCTGAGTTATGATGAGTAGATTTTGAGTTTTCTAAATAAATGTTGGTAAATTCAGTTGTAGGAAAAAATCATAGCCCAATGGGTAGGAACTTGGTCTATCATTCTTTGCTACCTCACAGGGAGGATAACATCCCCAGTTGGAGCCCATTTTATCACCATAACAAATTTATGTGGGAGATCTGGTTTTCAAAAATTAACGATGTGCTAAACTGATGTGGAAGCGTGATAAATTGGAGGACAGGGCCAAATATAGTGGGAGGAGGATAAATCTAGCGGTAGTGCAGAGTTTATGGGACCCAATAGGTCGCAGATCACGAGCGCCACATATCAACGGTTGGAAATTATTTTAGGGGGAGAACTTGCGCAGAGGATAATTCCCGAAAGCAGGATGAAAAGTAAACCATGGTTTTGGTTCGGGACCACGTGGCACCACTGGGTGCATTTCAGGGAAATAAGCAGGTTTCCCCAAACCACTTTCCCTCGCCCCCAGAATAAAAAAAGTATATAAAGGGGCACTCATCATTATTTTATTATTTTTCAAATAACTGGAATGTTGAAAGTTGGCATGACTACTCCATTCAAACTAAATCTCAACAACACACCAAGATCACGCCTTTTCCGCTCATTTACAGGTATTTTCCATCGCCACCATGGACCTTATCATTATGTCAGTAGCAGAGTAAGACACCATGTCAAACGAAGAAGCCTTAATTGACATAGATTCAGATGCGTTCGACACTGAAATCACCATTTCTCCCATCTCCATGTCCAGAGATAATCTGTCAGATAATGTAGGGAAACATATACCCTTCCTTGAAGCAGTCCAGGCCACTATAGTCCCTTACGATTTCGAGGTCTCATCCCCTTTCCCCGAATTCATAGGTTGGTGCGCAGAGTAGTATTCACTGGAAGAGAGAGTTGTCTTAAATAAACAAGAGTCCGAGGTCCTATGTAGGGTATAGAGTCTGTCAATTCGAGGTGCCCTCAACATACCAGAGTCCCTCTCCGTAGTGTCTGAACCATTTGAGGAAGAAAATCTAATCATGATTTATAGGGAATGTCCCTCAGAAGTCAAAGACCTATTTTTGCAAACCATTGTCAAACCGGAGCATATTTCCGAAAGTCTATCCTTGCCAATGAGTGTAAATATCATGGTTATTGAAGTCCAATGGGTCTATTCCATATTGAGTCAGAGTTTAGGTCTAGATAATGACAAGTATGTGGTCAAAGTCATGTTAGATTTTATGTTGGTGTTTTTCTAGTCAAAGTCCTATCAGTCAGTTTGCATCAACTTCGATGAATTCATAGCTGATAATATCCACAAGCAGCTAGTGAATTTTCAGTCACTAAGACATTTCAGATATTACACATACTTTCTAAATCTTTTCCTAGAGACAAACAATTGAGAGTTCCTTGAAGAAACATTCATATCAATTGAATGCAAAAGAATCACAATGCTCATTTTTATCAACAAGGTCATGTCCAAAGTTTACAGGTTGATTTTCAACACCTGCCTGCCAAGAGTCCTAGATGACATGAGTAGTTATTTACATCCAAATCTAGAAAATAGAGAGGGGGACTGGGTGTTGTTTATGCATTCAACAATGATATGGGTTTATGGTTGTCATGAATCCCCCTATCTTTTGCCTATTTTTCTGACACCTAGATTCTTTGCTCTAGAGTTCATTAGGAAAAGAATCATATAAGAGACAAAGAACTTCCTAAAACTACACAAGGCATCCAACCTCAATTTCCCTTTCATCATTGGACCCTTCATTGTAAAAACTAGATCATGCTTATCTAAGATCCAGGCCAATCTCAAGGAGTTTGGATTTTCACAGCTACATGGAAGAATATATGATCCACATCAGATCGTATCCAAGAGAAGAATGATAAACAAACATGCACCCTATGAGCATGAACATGTTGAGGGTTTTTACAAATTGGTAAATCTAGATGTCTGTGCTGATATGGAAGAAATATTGCAACCAGCTCAAACACAGTAAGTGGAGGCAACCCAACAACATAATCAAATAAAATATAATCCTCATAAGATGATAGTTAAAGTCCCCAAGATAAGTGTTTACAACAAAATAAGTAGTTTAGAGGCCCTGGACACCAGTAATCAACAAACTTCCCCTAAAAAGATGAAGATCACACAATCCCCACAGATAGTGGATCTAGAGGAGGAAGAGACTAAAGAAAAAGTAAACATGGATACGGTGGAGAGTGGCATCAACAATGTATAAGTTGGGAAAGGAAGCAAGCTCCAAAGTGAAGGCAACTCAAGGAATTTAAACAACAAAAAACACAACTTTGATAAGGTGTCTGGAGCAGCCTATCAATCTAAGGAAGATTTGGCAAAGAAATATGTTGAGAAAAGAAACTTGGATATGAGTGAAATGAGGGAGTTGATCCCTAAAGTAGAAAATATATCTCAACATAAGTCTTCTCTGTTCACAGTAAGAGATGTAGAGAAGAAGACATTCAATATAGCAGTTTCAGATGAGGATAAAGTTTATGAGATCAAGTTAAAATATGAAAACATCAGTGCTCAAGACAAAGTGAAATTCCACAAGAATACCAGTGACATGCTTTATTCAAATTACTTAGTTCTAAGTCTAAAGAATTCAAAGCTGTTGACTTATGCAATTAAGTTGGAAGGGAAATTGAGGCAAGAAAAAGCATCCAACAGAGCTTGGCAAACTCAGGTCAAGATTCTAGAATCTGAAGGCCCTTAGGGAGTGAAATCCTCCTTATAAGAAAAATACAAGTTGATTCAAATCTTGAAGAAGAAAATAAAAATGTCTTCCACAGAGCATCCACAAACAACAAAATTGGTTTCTCTAGAACAAGAGAAGGAGACATTTTGACAAGAGGCATTGAATTACAAGGCCAAGGTATTACAACTGGAGTAAGAAAAAGTGAATTAGTCACAAGGACAAACAAAAGTACCAAACATGGATGTAGTTGTACCTTCTCCTACAGAAGCTAGGCCAAGCACTAAAGGACTTGTCCAGGCTATGTCCCAAGTTAGCCCGAAGGTGGGAGAAATCAATGGTATAAAGGGAGATATAGAGAAATTAAAGCAAGAAATGAAAATAAAAGATGAGAGGATGGTTCAACTTCAAAAGGAGAATCAAGATTTTCAGGAAAGAGTAGACAAACTGAAAACAAGGTTGAGAGGCAAAGGACTATTGCAGGGAGCCAAACACATCATCTGGGATTATATTTCTCCTGAAGCTGCCAAGTTCAGGGTGTACTTGAACTTCATCAATGACAAAGATATCATGGCCATCAGAGCCAAAAGCAGGTGCACTGTTGTAAATGAGGCCCTGGCAAAGAAACCATCAGAGCGGGCCCGAAATTCCATAAACTTGCTATTTTCCATCCCCACTGGAGAACTTTATACCATTGGGGTCAAATATAGGACTACATTGATCATCTGGGCTAGGAGGGTCATTGCCAAACATAACCTGCTAAAATCAGTCCAAACCAAGGCCATACAGATGGAGCAGAGTATATAGGAATTCAAAGATTTGTTTGAAGAGTTGTTCATCTAAGGCCTCCCACCATTTTGGGATGGAAAAGGAAAATTGTATGATCAAGAGGAATACAAATCTTGCCTCGTCCAATGCATAGTGGATCACTCCAAGTTTGAAATCCTGGAGGAAAAATTGAAAGGAGAAACCTTGGTGGAATATTTTCAATCATTGATTTTGAGATCTTGAATCAGTTCAAGATAGTGAATATTGGACTGCCAGTCATGACGTATGCCTCCTGCATTGACCTGGATATCCTAATAAGGAAATGATGGACTACGATATCCCTTTGACTTGCAGTGGAAGGAGATAATATGGTTAGGTAAAACAAAGTGCAGTTTTCCAGGAACCAACAGATGATGCCCAGGTGTCACCAGAATGGCATATTAGACAGAGGACCAAAGCAGGAAAAATGGAAAAAGAAGAAGTTGAAGAGTCAGAGGAATTGACCCTTGGTTCATGAAACGTTTTTGATCAATCATTGTAATTGGTTCCCATACCGAAACTGTCATGTTGTAATTATTGTAATCAATTTTAGAAGCTGAAATATTTCAATTCAACTATTGTAATCGGTTTCAAATTGAAGGAACTCAAATTGTATAAATATTTGAAGTTCCGAATGTATTAATGTTGGAAGAAGTGCAAGGACACCTCCTTAGTTGTTCTGAACTAAATTGTAATTTTTTGGAGCTAAATTGAATACATATGCAAAATCTTTTGAAGTCTCTATGAAAATATTCTAATGATGTTGATATGCGTTTTGTCCTCCTTCATTGTATGTATTTCATGTGTTCTTTAATTCCATTTACACTGTCTTCTATTTAAATTGGATAGTTTAAAAGCTAGAATTCATCTTGTGATGCTCTTGGCTTAAGAAATTTAAACTGTGTTAAGTTCTTCATAACTAATTCAGAATTCATTTCATAAATTCTCTGATGCAATTACTTGTTTTCTGTTTCTTCTTACACTCTACAAACTTCAATTATAACTCAGATTCATCATCTCACTTAGCCTTTATCTTCTGAAGAATTCTACTGACCAGTTAGTGTTTTCATTCATTTTCAGGATTTTGACTCCATAGCCCTA
>SNQJ01S0021892.1:220150-248610 GCA_010110895.2 Picea sitchensis | reverse complement strand
GAAGCAAAACCCGTGGGAAATTTAATTCTTTGAATGACCTCTTTTACATAATTTCTTTGTTGCTCTGTTAATAACCCTGAAAGGTTATTTTAGTCTCCATCTCTATTTGATTGGATCACACTTTGCATTGCATGATTGGCTTCCTGAATGTGAGTACAAAATTTGACAATTTTTTCTTTATCCCTCCTACCATCTATGATTCTCCATAATGTTTCTGTCACATACTTTCTGATATGCATTGTATCAAACAAATGAGCTATTTTTAGCTCCTCATAGTAGGAAAACATCATGAATTGAGTGGGATAACATTTCATTCCTCGTGGAATCTCATTATTAATACCTTCATGATGGCGACCTTCATAAAGTATAAAATAAATGACAAGAATAATTATCAAATACGGTAAAATAAATTCAATGATTAAAATTAAAATTCAAAACATTACATATATGATACATAAAGAAATTGCATACCATGAGGATTTCTATTATATTCCAACCTCCATAGGTGAGGTGTCATTCTTCGTGGTTTTAAACCAGTCTCTTCTTTCCCATTGGAAATATGTTTTTCAGTAGTACGATACGTATGGTTCTTAGGGAGGAGGTTCCTATACTCATCAAACATCACCTTTCCTAAACTTTTGAATCACGATACTTCATCTTAGGACCAAAAAATGAACATGCAAATTTACCCTTTGTTTGAAGACTTGTAACAGATGGATTAATGTCAATTATACGATGAGATTATTTAAAAATTAAACATGCAACATGATATATTTGAAAAATTATATAGTATATTTAAAGAGCAATAGAATGCTACATACCACAAAAATGTGTTAGTCCTAGGGCATCATGTATTGTCCATAAAAGTATTCCATGAAATTTAAATTTCTTCTCCCCGATTGGTTTACAGATGTCATACATAGTGATGTCAATCCATAACTTTAGTAGCTCGTTGATAAGAGGCTTGATATATACATTCATATATTTAACTTGGTACTTACCTAATTGTTTGAAATTACACATAATTACTATAACCATGATATGTATATATAAATAAATAAATAAACAAAAGATATTATGCAAAAAACGAAACAAATGAAAATGTTACATTCAAAAAATTAATGTAAACAAATACCTAGAACAATCATTGTCAACATTATGTGCTCCCTCTTTATTGACATCCAATGAGGAATGTTATTGTTGATAACAAAAATAGGCCACACTGAGTAAATATATGTTATGAACATAAATATACATATAAATAGATATTCATAACATAATAATTAATTAATAATTAATTATTATTAATAATGAAAGGTCATGTCTCAAAGGACATGACTATTGGTTAAGGGCACCTCTGCGTGGGTATATAAACGATCCCTCATTCTCAATTGTAAACATCTTCTCTATTCATATTTTATACATTATTCCTACATGGATTATTATTTTATATTCCAAGTATTTTGGATAATTCTTGTGTGAGCAAACTTTGTTCGTCTCATGTGGTATCAGAGCTAAGTTCTGATCTGGCCTTTGGCCACTCAAGTATTTTCAGAATTTTTCTGAATTCTTGGTCTTTGACCAAGGTTAGGCCATTGGCCATACAGGCTTGTAGCCACACAAAAAAATTCAGAGTTTCTCTATTTTTTCTGGGTCTTTGACTAACAACCAGGCTTTTGGCCATTTAAAAATCTATTGAAACAAAAAACACAATTTGTTGTAGATCAAATATATATATAAACTTTTTCTGTTGCAATAAGTATTAAAAAAAAAACCTTCTGCTAACTTTCCATGTTCCCTTTCTCTGTTCCCTCCCTGTAACCCCTTTCCACTCCCTACCTCTTCTGCAACCCTCCCCTCCCCTCGTTCGCTTTCCCCCTTTTCCCTGTAACCTTCCCCTGTTCCTTGCCCCCTTTCTCCAACCCCCCATAACCCCCCCAACCCTTACACACGTCCCCTCCATCTTGTCTGCTCCTGCGACTCCCATCCCTCTTCTGTGTGTCCCTTCCCACCGTCCCACTTATGTCATGTCCTATCCATTATGTGGCCCCAATCCTATGACCCCAAACCGTGACTCCCCAACCCTGCCACTCACTCTCATTTCCCAGACTTGACACAACTACAGCCCTGTCGGCCACCCTTGCAGACTACACAATCATAACCCCCCTGTCCCTTGCCATCCGTATGAATTTCCCTCCAAACTCATTCATCCTTTTATTATTGACCACACGTGACTTTTAAAAAAAAATCGTGGCCCTTAGGATCTCAATCAACCAATTAATTTTTATTTATTTTTATTAAAAGTTATCTTATAAAGTAACTTTAAAAGTTCAACTAAAATGGTACTTAAAGTAAAGTAAGGTGACTAGTGAGGCAAGCAACATTTATAAAGTAAAAAAGTATTATTAAATTACTTTTATTAAAAAGATTTAAAAAAAAAAGGCTTTATTTAAAAAATATTTTTGGAAAACTGAGAAGCAATACTAAAGTATTTTAAAAAAATAAAAAATAAATAAACAAAAGGTTATAAGGAAGTTTCAAAAAAGGATATACATTTAAAAAGGATGGGATTATTCAGGGAAAGAATTTCAACATCGCTATTTGCCCGACCACTAGGAAAAATCACATTAACGTTGACCTGACAAACCAATTAATGGTTTTAGAGACAAATATAATTGAAAATGACATGTGTCTTTCCAATGAGAAATATGACATTAAGAACCTACAACTATCTATGGGCGATTACAAATTCATAGCTCAATTCAATGTCGTTTCAATCTATGAAGACAGTGTTGATATAATTCTAGGGTTAACTTGGGTAGATACATTAGGTACTTTTATTTTCAACACAAGGAGAAAGTTTTTGAAATTTTCTTATAAGAAGAAGAAAATCACATTACAGGACGCTATAATGAAGTCAATTTCAGAAGCTCCATTGTCAGAATACCTGAAGGACATATCATAAGTGATCCTTCCAGACAACCAGAAGTCAATACAAAAGTTGCAAGATTGACAAGAAGAATGTGACAAAATCATCATTGAAAAAGACGAAGAGATTTCTCTCCTACGAAATCATAATCAGAAAGTACTTGCAAAAATCATGATATCCAAGGAGAAGAAGCGATGTTTTCAAAATTTTGAACAAGAAAATCAAGGTCTCAAAGAGAAATTAACCGAAAAAGAGGGAGAAAGCGCCTGCCTAAGGAACCTTAATCAGAATTTACTAGAACAAATTAAAATCTTAAAGGATGAAAGAAAAAAGAATCTAGAATAAAAAAATAAAGTCGGAAAATCATAAGATGAAGAAGAAAATTCACGCCTAAGGGTTCATAATCAAGATTTATTAACTCAAATTAAAAAGTTGAAGCATGATAAGAAGACTTTACAAGAAAAGCTAGATCGCAAAACATCATTAGTCGATAGGGAAACGATGATAGACCCAATCAACCTTACAACTCAAAAGGAGGAAAATCCAGCCGATGTAAAGATTTTTTCAAATGTTGAGGTACAAAGAAGCCAAAAATATCAAGAAGACTCAATTCCAAAATTTAATCAACAAAAAGCTACAAGCATATGAAGTAAGGATCAAGCTGCAAGGATGCCTTATCAACATCCTAATCACAAAAATCGATACTTTAGCCAATACTTGTATCAACGGAAACAAATGACCAGTATGTCGAAGAATATTACTTCCACTACAAGTGATGCTCAAAATAGAAGTTATCATGGGAGTCGAAATACATCAAATTATTTCCAAGAACCCTATAAACTCCCCATGCAGAAGATCGAATTAGGATGGGTAGACTCCTTTACAATGCGACAGTTCTGCTCAACACTTAGAAGATCCTATTGTCTTAGATCCTCAACGATTACTAACTCAATGAAGAAGCACGAGACAATAATTACAAGATAGAGCAAGAGATTTAAGTCTTCCATAAGGTATGCTTTGAGGACAAAGAATTTTTAAGGGGAAGGCAATGTTATGAACATAAATATACATATAAATAGATATTTATAACATAATAAGTAATTAATAAATAATAATTATTAATAATGAAAGGTCATGTCTCAAAGGACATGACTATTGGTTAAGGGCACCCCTATGTGGGTATATAAACGAGCCCTCATTCTCAATTGTAAACATCTTATCATATCTTATCTATTCATATTTTATACATTATTCCTACATGGATTATTATGTTATATTCCAAGTATTTTGGATAATTCTTGTGTGAGAAAACTTTGTTCGTCTCAATATACCTAAGCTCTCTGAATGGATTAACACCGTCAACTGCCAATGACAGCCTAACGTTACGAGGTTCATCTTTGAAATCTGCCCATTTTTCCTCAATTTCCCTAAATGCATAACCATCGACAGGCATTTGAAGAACACCATCTCCACTTCTATTACATGCATGGTAATCCAAAAATTGTGCTATGCTTTCACACCTGAACAATCACTGCAAACGTGGAATTATGGGAATGTGAAGAAGAACCTTTCGAGGCACCCTTTTTGTTGCTTGATTGGTTCTATATCTATTGATAAGACATTGTAGGCATTCTGTTTTCGAAGCATGTTGTTCATAATATATAATATGATCATTATGACATCCATCTATAGTTTGATAATCCATTCCGATGTCTTTCATAATGGCATGCAAATCTCGATATGTGCGAGGTAAAATATTTGATGATGGTAACAAAAATTCACCTAACAATCTACAACATAACAAATAAATAGTTAATGTAAAGAATATTAATCGTAAAAATTGCATTCTTATTTTACACATTAATTAACACCAAAAAAAATAGAAAAAAGTCAACATTTATGTATGTGAGATGAAACATATTACATACCTTAGGATCTGTGTCATACAAGTGTTCGGAAAATTATTCATAACCTTTAAGTTCACTAGCAACAATGTAGTGGAGAGAAGATTTGCTCTTGAGCCTTCATAAAGTCATTTATTTTCCTTTTCTAATAGAGGTTCATCATAAATACCATCGCTGTCCCCATCCTCGTCCAGCTGAGGAAACAAATCTTGGGTCATTTGATTTGTCCCATCATCTTCCATGAGATCCTCATTTCCTTGATCATGTTCCTTAGCTTGTACAACACCATTTCTACTACTACTTGGTGCAATATTCTACAGAAAGTTAGAGGGAAACTCTAACTTTATAATTACGAACAATCATGCAAAATTAGTGTGTATAACAAATATTAAAACAATATATATATAGATATAGATATAGATATAGATATAGATATAGATATAGATATACATAATTTTATATAAAATCGACAATATGAAAACAAATAATGAATTTATAGCTAATTATCACGGGACTATATTCATTCGATCCCCCATCAATGTCATATTTCCTACAATGTTTTTTAGCTGTTGCTATTAAAATTCTTATGGGACATGTAGTGCAACATTTTTTGCAAGGGAAATAACATCTACCATCACCCTTTTCACCCTCTTTACTTTTTTTCGGACCTCTAATACTCCGTGACATTCTTCCGCACAAAAATACCCTTTCTAAACCGTCATTGTTATAACAAGATTGTTGCAACATCTCTAATTTGAAAAATATTTATAGATATTTTTTTCGTCGCAAGAGCGACGAACGTTGACCAAGTCAATGTTGACTTTGTGAAATAGTGTAACAGTCAATGTTGACTTTGTCAAATAGTGTAACGGTCATCATTGGATCGTCTCTCTTGCGACAATAACCAAAGTTCATCGCAAGTTTCATCTCAAGAGCGACGAATGCGGGATGGATTTATAAAAAAATTGAAAAATTCAACTCTTTATCTTCAATTTTGCGACGAAAGGGTACTTTCATCACAAATTTTTCAATATGTAGTAGTGCTTCTTGCTGATTCACAGAAGGAAGAAAAGAAGGAGAATAATGGTAAAGGATACCAGTCCCCACCTTGAATCCCGACTGGTTCATCCTAGAAAGAATCTGCAAGGTGTATCAAGGAACGAAGGGGGGCTGTGAGGATGGTAGTCAGAGACGACATTCCCATAAGTGAAGTCCCTCAGCTGGTTGGGAAGACATTGGTTGGAATATTTAATGGTAAGTCTCTAGGATAAAAATCCCTCACAGGATGGATGAATAATCTGTGGAAACCATTGATTGGATATTCCCCGAAAGTTCATATATTTTCTAGAAACTAGATTTCCTTCATGTTCCTTTCGGCAGAAGATTGCGAAGATATTCAAAATCAGAACTGGACTTGGGGCTCGTCTGGTCTTACCCTTAAACCCTAGTCAGTGGGTTTCGACCCCCTTAAGGAATCCATGGCTGTAGTGAAGGTGTGGGCGATTTTACCTGGTTTTCCATTGGCATTTTGGTATAGGGAAGCGTTGGAGGCTATTGGTAACAAACTGGGTTCTTTCTTCAAGCTAGAACCTAACTAGGACTCAAAAAAAGATCGATGATGGTCTTGGATCATGATCGAAGTTTATATCAGATAAGGTCTAGTTGATAGCATTGATTTAGTATATGTTGGAATTACTTGGAACCAGAAGGTAGAATATTGGATACTACCTTTCAGGTGCCATGGTTTCCATGAAGTTGGACACATCCACTCTCAGTGCACCAGAATCATGATGCTTCAACAACTCGCTTCCAGATAATGGAAATAAAAATCTACAATCAGAAAGCAGGACATGGTTGAGGTTGTCTCGGTGGAAGGAAAAAATGAGGAAATTCCTTTGGATAATGACAAATTGGTCCTCCCCAGTCGAGCTTTGGGAGACTTGGTTAAAAAATCTTCTGATTCATGTATGGTTCTTTCTTCCCTTTCTTAGTCAAGTGCTCTTCATAATGGTAAGGGGTTGAATTGTCCTCTTTCTTTTGTCCCCTCTTCGTCTGTTCCCTTACCTGCCACTAGGATCTCCTTCCTTCCTAAAGAATCCCCTTCAGAGGTTCCCCCCCAGTTTATTTTGTCATCCCGACAGTTTTGGAAAAGGAACCTATGGGAGAGCCTTTCCCCTCTCCCTACTCAAGTCAAACCTTATGCTTGGTCCCCCCTCACCCTCCCCTCCTAGGGTTTCCTCCTCCTTTCCCTCTCCCGAGGCTTCTCCCCCCAAAAAACCCTCTCCCCCTTCCCCGGAAGTCTCTATTTCTCCCTTGGTCAAAGATGTTCCTTGAGAGCCAAAAATCAAGAGACCAACCCTTCTTATGGAGGATTTTCCCTCGACCCTCCTCCTCTCACTCAGGCTGGAAGAAAATCCCATCTCTCTAAATCAAAAGAAAGAGCCACTGTGGAAATTCTCAAAGGAACCCACACGACCATCACAAGGGCCCTTAGAACATGGAAAGCCTTTCTGATGAAGGAAATATGGTCTTCATTTCCTTCAAAGCGAGAGGGGTTGGGGTGCCGCAAAGAAACTAGCCCTCAAAAGAATTTTCCTAAACCTAAAGCTGAGCATAATTATGATCCAATAGACAATGTGTCCCGATGACAAAGCTAGAGAAATTTTCAGTCCTTGGCTTAGGAACTGGTCTTTCAATACAATTGATGCCTCTGGTTTATCAGGAGGCTTGCTTACTATGTGGATCCCTAATTTTTAGGATTTTTCCTCCTATGTTTTTCGCTCTTCAATTTCAGTCAAATTAAAACATACGAATAGTGATTTAGCCTTCTCAGTGGTCAATATTTATGGTCCCTACTTTGATAGGACCTCCTTCTGGGAGGACTTGATTTCTACAAGAATTTTTTCCAACCCTCTACTAGTGGTGGTGGTTGGGGGGGGGGGCGCTTAATTTCACCCTATCCCTTCGGGAGGTTTTTGGATCGCACCCTAGGGAAGATGAGAAACGCTCTTTTTTCTTTTCTTTTTTATAAAATTCTCATCTGGTGGATATCGAACCTATGAAGCTCTCTCCCACTTGGAGAAATTTTAGGACTAGGGATGAGGAGGTTGCAAAAATATTGGATCACTTCTTAGTTTCTGAGGCCCTCCTGGATTTGGGATCAATTTTTAGAGAAGTGGTAGAGGTGGGGGGAATTTTAGACCACCGCCCTATTGGATCGTGTTGTCATTGATGCCAAAGGTTTGATTGATTGATGTCAAGTGATTGATTGGTGTTAAAGGATTGATTGAGTGATGATTGATGTCAAATGTAATATGTATTGTCGTTGATGAGAATGGATAGATGTCAAGTGAAATCATAATCATATGATGTCAGGCATAGATGAATATGGATCAATGAGTTGTCATTGATATGATGCATAGATGAAGATGGATCAATGAGTTGTCATTGATACATGATGTAGAAATGAATATGGATCGATGTGGTTTCTTTGATATATGATGCATAGTTTGATTGATGTAATGATGAATCATTATTGTCTTATCATGGTTGATAAGGTGTACAAATGGATGAACTCCAAAGTGGTCCCCTTATGGTGAAATCCCTCACAGGAAGACGCTTTACGGTTGAGTTATAATTGAAGTATGGTTGGAGAACCCATGCTTAATTGTGGAATAATAAAATGAATATTAGCGAATTTGTCAGTGAAACTATCCTAGATGGATAGTGTTGCACTATCGACAGGTCGCGTACCTGTGACATATTGATATTTGTTGAGGATTGTTGCCTCATATCAGCTGGTGCTGAGGGTGTAAGCTGAGTCTTGCATTATAGATCCGGTGCTCTTGTAGATTTGTACTCTATTGATTTGTTGATGATAAACCCAAGGATTGTAGTTCATAATAAAAAGAAAATTGTATATACATCTTGTGTTCTTTGCGTTCCTTGTGGTGATGATTTGTTGATGATGTATTGTTGATATATGTTGTTGATATATGTTCACATTTAACTAATTATAAATGAAAACAATAAGTAATCAGTGAGTGGTGATTGCTAACTAATGAGTTTTGTGAAAGATGGAAGTTTTTAAGAAAGGATCCCTACACTTGTCACCCCCCCCCCCTCTTAGTGTAGTCGGTGTGTCCAACACGCCTAATCTCTTTACATTGGTCTTCGGGCTTTGAGTCCCCTCCTTCCCCTCTTAAATTTTTTCAGTCCTGGATGGTAGAAGAAGATTTCAAGAATCTGGTTCTCTCCACTTGGGTCAAGCTATCCCCTCTGAATCATGTTCTTCTCATGGCACAATTTGCAGCTAATCTTAAGACTTTGAAAAGAACCATTAAAAAAAGGCCTCCTCTTTGGAAATCCAAGAGTCAACGATTTATTTAGGACACTGTAGAAATTATCACCAAGGCCTATATGAAGCTAGAGGAAATCCCCCTTTCCAGTGAAAATTTAGATGAACTAATAGAACTGGAGGACAAACAAGCCTTGTGGCTAAATACAAAGGAGCAAGAATGGCACATTAAGAGCAGGGCTCTCTGGATAAAAGAAGGAGACATAACACCAAGTTTTTTCATCAGTTTGTGAACTGTTGAAGAAACCTCAACACAATATGGGAAATCAAAGATGAAGAAGCAAATGTGGCAGTACCCTTTGAGGACAAGTCAAATATTGGAGTAAACTTCTTCAGTAATCTTTTCTCAGCCCCCCCTGGTTGCCCTATTCAAGAAATTTTGGAGGTAGTGGGTAAATTTGCCACTTTGTTTTCTGAATATATGAATTTATCCTTGGAGAAAGAGGTCACAAAATCATAAATGTGAACCATGTTGTTTTCCATTTAGAATGGAAAAATCCCAGGCGCAGATGGTGTTAATTTAGAAATCTTTAAGGCTTTCTATGACTACCTAAAGAACGATCTTCTGATATGATCCAGATTATTTTCGGCACGAAATGAAAGTGGAGATATAATAAATAAATGTATAGAGATATATCGAATATCCAATAATATAACAAATATATAGAAAATATATAACAATTAATTAGCGAAATGTACAAAACTGTAGAAATACAAAGTGAAAGACCTGCTAGAATGATGGCAGCTTATCTTTGAGAAGAGATGTGATGGCTGTGCTCATTTGCAAGAAGATGGATGTTACAATGAGGCTCCAAAGAATTTTTTAACACAAATAAAATCCAAAACTCTAACCCCGGAAGATGAAAATCCAAAATGTTTGTAGGCCCTGATGGGGGTAGTTGATACATCAACTTCCTGGGGGCATAACTTTTTCATACAATCTTTGTTTGGGGTATTCGATACCTCATCGGAAAGGTCTATACGATAAGTAAAAATTCCATTGGGGGTTCATATATGCCATAAAATACTCTCAGCCCCCCAAAAGTCCAAAAACATGTCGTTTAGGGCCTCAAAATGGCCCCAGAAGTTTGGGACTCGAAAAACTGTAAAAAATTTCCAAAATGGAAAATTGTATGTGAGCCAGTTGGAAGAGGTGTGTGGCCATGGATATCCACCTGGATCACGATGGTGGTAAGGGAATATCAAAAGGAAGGAAGAGTTCATGGGCCTCTAAATGCGGCCACCTTCTTGTGCCTTATCCCTAAAAAACAATTCCCTTCTTCCTTTGAGGATTATATACCGATTTCATGTTACAATGTTATCTACAAATTAATATGTAATATTATTTCTAGAATACTGAGACTGGTGCTTAGTGATTTCATAAGAGAATATCAATTTGGTTTTCTACACAATAGACATATCCATGACGTGGTATCCATCGCTTAAGAAGTGCTCCACTCTGTCAAAAAAAGAAATCTTAAGGCAACCATCCTTAAATTGGATCTCTACAAAGCGTATGACCAAGTAAATTGGACTTTCCTGCACCTGTCCTCATCCAAATGGGCATGAGCTTGAAAGTTGTCAATTGTATAATGGGATGCATTCAAATCACTTCATTTGTCATCCTTATCAATGGAGCTCTGTCATGCTTCTCCAAAGCATCCATAGGACTTCGTTAGGGCTGCCCCCTTTCTCCCTTTCTATTCTTGATTGTCGCTGAAGCACTAAGAAAACTGATAAAGGAGGCCAAATGCAATGGCCTGCTGAAAGGAATTGCAGTCTCTGAATCCAAATCAGTAACTCATTTGTTATTCGTGGATGACATCTTCTACAACTTGTTCGGTTCTCATAGGAATCTGGATTCCTTTAAAAATATTTTAAACCTCTATTGCAATGCAACAAGAATGCAAGTAAATATGGAAAAATCTTGTTTAATTCTTAATCACTGTGCAGAAGCGGAAGAGTCCTCCTTTGCAAAAATCTTTCCATCACAAAGGAAACCTCTCTCTAAAGGACTAAAGTATATGGGCTTCAACCTAAAACCAAAAAATTACAGGAAAGAAGACTTGAGTTGGTTAATCAGAAAATTTCAGGATAGAATAGTCATTTGGGTCAATAGACTCCTATCCAGAGGAGGAAGACTAGTGTTACTTAAAGTAGTATTAGAAGGAATTCCTGCGTACTGGAATTCCATAAATGCAATACCTAAAGGAGTCTTACATAAAATTTGCCAAATAAGCTTTTTCTTTTTATGGGTAGGTCAGAACTCTCCTGGAGGTACTCATCTTGTCAATTGGAATTCAATCGTTGCCCGAAAAGAAATGGGCAGTTGGGGTTTAAAGAACATTCGTCTTTTTGATTGAGCACTAGTGGGAAGGAATCTCTGGAGACTTACCCTCGGGAAATCTCTTTGGGTAAGAGTTATGAACTATAAATATTTTTCCAACCTATCTATTTCTTATTGGTTTCGAGAACCTACGAAATCCTCCGAAGGCTCAATTGTGTGGAAAGATCTTGTGGAATCCTTCCCCTTAGTTGGAAACTGGACTGTTTGGCGTATCAGAAATGGGGAAAAGGTAATATTAGGAGAAGACCCATGGTTGGGAGCGAGAAACAATTATAATATTTCTCCTCCCCTCCTGCAATTACTCAAGGATAAAAACCTTCTTTTCTTGGGAGTTGTGAACACTGGCTTTACCCAGATCCGAGGGCAACTCGGATGGAAGAACACAAAATATCTTGATCTCCCCGAAGCTATGCGAGATAAGTGGAACTCCTACATCTCCCCTTTATGCAAAAATTTGATCTCCCTGGACAAAGACTCTGAAGACACTCTCTACTGGTCAAAAAATCCACAGAATGGGTCCTACTCTGTTAAATTGGGTTACAAATCCTGTAGAAGATAACATTGTGGCCCCTCTAAAATGGTGGTGGAAGCCCCTTTGGAAACTCAAATCTCCTCCCAGATGTAAATTAACCCTTGGGATTGCAATGAACAAAAAATTGATGACCTAGGATAATTTCCTTAGAAGAGGATGGTGTGGACCCAACAAATGTCCTCTTTGTAAAGAAAATCAAGAAACTATTACTCATCTCTTTGTCTCATGTTCTTATGTAGGAAAGGTTGTGCAGTTAATAAAATAACAACTAAAATCCAAGGCCAATTGGAACCAGGGCTCCATCAAATACTGCTTCAGATATTGGATCCAAGACAGATTGATATCCGTGTACGCATGCCTCCTTGGTATCATGATTTCGAACATATGGCGGGCCTGAAATGAATTTGTTTTTAAAGATAAGTATGTTCCCCCTGAGGTCTCTGCAACAATCTTGCTTAGCCAGGCAGAATATTTCAAGGAAGAATTAAGGGAAAGTCAGTATTAGATTGTAACCCCTCCTCCCATTGTTTACACCATCCCTTGGGGATACTTCGACGGGGCCAATCAAGGACACCCTCCTTCATGCAGAGTGGGGGTGGTTCTTTTTATCAGTCACAGCCACTTTATTCACATCAAATATGCGCTAGGGGGAGGAACAAATAATAGAGAAGAACTTATATCCCTCTATACCCTCCTGGAAAATGCAAAGGAAAAAAACCTTTCAAAGCTTCAATTGTTTGGTGACTCCAAATTGGTGATTGATTGGGTGAGGGGTAATAATAATATTCAAAATTCTGGTTTGGCCTCCTTGCTAAGAGACATCAAGATTACCTTCATATATTTTGAATGGCAATCCTTCCAACACATTCTTAGGGAACTTAACGCAAAGGCAGATTAAATATCAAAGGAATCTTTGCAGTTGCAGAAAGGAGCCTTCGGTTTTTATGAGTTCTTTGAAGGAACAGAAACCGAAGCAATGGAGCTTCATCTCTGAAGAAGACTTTCCTTTTTTGGACATGTATGCTTGTATATGTTTATGTTAAGTTTGAATAGGATGTAGAAGTTTTTTAAAAATCCTATAAAGGCTTGTTTTGAAGTAGATTAGATGCATAGGTTGTATAGTTCCTGAAGAAAGCCTACAAAGGCTTGACATGAAAGACTACAACATCTATATTCTCATATGAATATAATCCAATACAATATAATAATAACCAATTCTCATATTGTATTTTTTTCCCAATATATTGGTTATTGTATTATAACCAATAATAATAATAATAATAATAATAAATCCAATACGATAATAATAACCAATACAATATAATCCAATGAAGGATTTCCACATGTCAAGACCTGGTTGGTCTACTTATGTGTCAAATGTTTAACTCTGATTGGACCATATCTGCTACTTATCATCATGTAACTGAGTCACCTGGAGGTACTATCTGCCAACAATCATGTGCCATGTCACTTATATGGTGCCACTTGTCAATATCTGGAGCTACCAGTTGTCAACCTGGGATCCTACCACGTGTCTCTCTCAGAGTCTGCCACGTGTCTCTTCAGGGTTGACTTTTTCCCTATTTGACCTGAACTTTGACCAGCCATAAATTTTGAATACAAACTCTGTTTGAAACGTTGTTTTCACCGTTGGAAATATGACGACGAGATATTTGTATTGATGCCGAGTTATATTTGTATTTGTATTGAGATATTTGAGATGATCAAATTTTGACCCTTTCTGGATCCCTATGAGCATTCCAGATCCTCTTAGACCTATGTGAGAGTTCCTGGATCCTCCTGGATCATTCCTCCCCACTGGGAGGACTTTGGACCTCCAAAAGGTTTACACCAAATGAGGGATATGTCTCCCCACTTGACATGTGTATCTTTCCCATGTCTAGACCACTTAGCTCATTACAATCAGCTGAATAACAAGGATAAAGGCTGAAATAATGTTGGTAACATAATAAATCATTCTTGAACTTACACATCTATCTACATTCATATTTTCCACTACTGGTCATGCACAATATATTAACAGTAGTAGCGAACATATAGATGCTACTGACAATGAATTAACAACATTCCTATGCTCCCTAACAAATCCCTGTCACCTGCATGTAATGGACGACAACTTTGGAAAATTTTGAAACACTTCATGACTAAGAGATAACCTGACTATTTCATTATCATATCCTTCACTTGCTTTTGTAGAAATCACAGACACATTCTTTCTTTCATTCACAACACCTACAACTCTGATTTGTGTCTCATCACTTGATTTAGATCCCAAATCGGGTTGGACTATGACATCATCCTTTTTCTTTCCTTTTCCTCCATACTTTTTAGGCCTTAATTCAAGATGCAACTTCCAACAATGTTCTTCATCATGTCTTCTTTTCTTGCAATCAGTACATGTGAGATTTGCTTCTTCCTTCTTTACTATAGCTACATGTTTCTCTTTTCCCTTGTTCTTACTTCCCTTTTCCCGAGAAAACTCCTTGGAGGAACCTGTTAGCACAGGAATTTGCATTGTCAAATTTGGTCAAATCTAAGTTGTGCATGTCATTTTTCTAAAGTACGAGATTTTCTTCACAGTGAGGAATCGGCAAGAGGTTTTGAATTTGGAGCTTCAAAATTTTGGTGTTCAGTAAATTCTTGGGTCATTTTCAAATTATTGGGCTTGATTAATTTTAAAATATATATATCGGCCTTTAATGCTAGGGATAACATTTGTTGGTTACTATTCTTCTATATCGTCTGAGCTATTGACCCAGGGTTCATGTCTTTCGCGTTTCAAACAAAGCCTATAAAACTATCGGACCTCCTGGTAAACTAGAAGGCAACATAACACACAGAATGCGCTATGCAGTCTCGCCCAAGATAGTTTTAATGGGTGGCTTTAAGACTCAGGTGTTTACAACCTAGGATTGAGTATGAGATATGAGAGATCAACCATTGAACCATTATTATAACTGTAAATGCGATGTATTGTTATTTGTGAATAAGCAGGGATTATAACCACTGATAACTGTGCAAACAGAGTGCTACTGTAACTTATTAATGCAATATACCATTATTCATGATTAATGCAGAAATATAACAACTCATTCATTCATATAGAAATAACTACTAAAAAGATGATAAAGATAAACATGCATTCATCGCATTACATAGATGTTACTATGGTTCACCCCCTCCTGGGCTACATCCACAAATATTTGGCTCTTGGCTCTTTTATTATAGTCATTCTATCACTACAACGTCACACACTTACAATTCTCCTCAGATGGGTAAGATCTATATGAGGCAAACTAGATCGTACCAGGCTCTTCAACCTGTGATCTAATCCTCAAGATCTACCTTCTCTCGTCCCCTCTAGCTCAACAACTTACAAAATAGATCATACAACAAAACATTACATATCGCATCCACTCATGCGTAACTATAATAATCAAGAACTGAACTGATTATATGTTGAACAATACAAAAACCCGAACAATACAATATCGGAAGAAACACAAAATCTGTGAACCTTCTATAATACCTTAGTATCGGTATTTATACATCTTTGGCTCTTCATCCATTACAATACATTACCAAAACCCTAACCCTACCGACGTTAGGTCTTCCTCTGCATGCACGCATGTTGTTCTTCCTTCCGGTTGTCGCTTTCCTTGTGCACGCTTTCTTGCATGCACACATGCTGTGTTTCCTTCTAGTTGGTGCTTCCCTTCTGCATGCTTTCTTTCCCCATGATCATCCTTCTTTCCACTTCGACCTACTGCCAACAACATTCGAAATCAGTTTTATGAGTTTTATTTAGAAAAATTATTGGACCCAACCCCAATCTCCAATTCTCATCGGGCTACAAAGTCAAGCCTTTTCCATATGTCAAATCATCAAGTACCGACAACACATACAAACCTGTCAAGCACCAAGTCACAAGCCACGAGGATGAGAGACCACAAGGGGTGGTGCAGTACACGTCGAACATTTATTAAAATGTTTGTGCATTTAAAAACATGAAATATGTTTTCATTCTACATATGGGATATATCCCATGTACACAAACTAAAGTGCTCGAGCCCGAATGCTTTACATGCGTCCAGGTGTCAATTCATATAGACAAAGTGCCAATCCAAACACCACAGTAATGTCGAGTAGCCAAGGATTGAACCTCAACCTATCATATTTCCATAAGTTATCGCCAATTTCCTACAATCGAATCAAAATAGCATAGATGGCAACTAAATTCCAAGTGTAGTAGATCACAGACTCCTGGTGTGGATTTCAAATGCTAACACAAGATTTTATCAGTTTTGCAGTGCTATATAGATTTCCAAATTTAGTGTTTAAAGAGAAAATTGCAAGTCCAGAGGAACTTCAACCATTTTTAAATCATTCCTCTTTAAAAAGAAGCCTTTGATTATATTGTATCAGTGGAAAGTATTTTTTTATTATTATTCTGGAAATATGGCCAAAACCATGGTAGGGCACCACCGATTTCTTGGTCATCGCACAATAATTTCTCTGAACAAGAAGGGTTAGTTGTGTTTTTTTAAAAACTGGATACATGAGAGCTGCTAGAAGGTTAGGAGTTTTATCAACTAGTAATAGATATGCACAAGATGTGATCTTCAGTAAGGAATAAAATGAGGAGACACACAGGCATGATGACATTGAATTTGCGCAAATTCTACAAACATAGATTTTGCAACGTATTTTCCAGTTTGCCGCGAAACTACACAATCAACAAGATTAATGATTCGTTCAAGTGCCATCTGGGATAAACGTATTTAAGAACTTTAGGAGAACGTTAGGGACATGTGCTCCATCATCAGTTCGAGCCTGCATGACATGTTTTGGAAAGATTTAATGTGTCAGACAAGATCCTGAAAATTAGGATTTAGGTATATTTTTTGTTGTATCATGTTGTAACCAACTCCTAAAGACAAGGGAATCCAATGTAACTACATCTAATTCAACCTTCTTAGACTAGTAAGCGTGGAGAGCCTATATATGATGTAATTTTGATGAAGAAAGGGTTGGAATTTTGTAGTTTTGAGGTAGGTACATAAGATCACTATATACTTCTATCAAGATTTTATAATATGAAAAAGGTTGACGACCATGGAATCAGACAACTAAACTTCCCTGCATGCATGGGGAAGGGGGGGGAAGCACTGAAAGGGGTCTGAGATATGTAAAGGAATCAGGATAAGGGAAAACAAAAGGAGGCAATGGACCCGATCATGATGGAGGAAGACCAAATAAAGGAGATAATGCAAAAATATGGAAAGAAGCACAACAGTAGACCTTACTAGTATAAGATGAATAACAAAAATAGGGCCATAGCTGACAAAGAGGGCTTGGAGAGCAATGAAGAAGAGGTAGAGGATCTCCGGGCTGTGGAGAATATTGAGGAAATCCTATGTGCTACATAAAAAAGGAAAGATAGAGGTCTAGGTTCAAGAACAAAAGGCAAAATTCCAGTCCAGATTACAGTTAGTGTGGAACCTACAACCCCATGTGCAACTAATACACCTGAAGGAACACAAGATTTTAGACAACCAATTTTTAGTAGAAGAGGTGAACCAAGTCAAGGGTCCAATAGTGGAAAATCAACTGGGGGTACAAGTTCAGGAAGTAGCAATCAACTATCTACACCATGTGGAAGTGGTAGTTGTTACGAGGAAAGTCTCTCTATGGCAAGGACTAAACCACAACAGACGGAAATGACTATAGAAATAAACTCTAATCCCAGGTATTCTATATAAACAAATATGCTAACAAGACAATATAAAGAGCCTACCTCGTCCAGACGTTCGATGAAGTCCACCATTGAGCACTTGACTCAAAAAAATACACCTGCAGCTTGTCCTCAACAACTAAGAAATGCAAGCATATGGTGATAATATATAAAGTTAGAACATTCAATAACATAATCCATCAACATTCATAACAAATATGCCCATGGAATAACAATTCAAATATTTTCAAGATATTAGTTGGACGAGAAAAGACTATTTCTATTCAAATGTAATCAACAGAAGTGAATGAATTACAAACTTCCGTGTTGGCAAGGTTCGGAACCGAGAAACTAAGTCCCTTCCAGCTGGGCCTCCACCACTTAAATCCTCCACCAAAGGAAAGATCATATCAGAGAGACAATGAGGTTCTCAATCAAGTAGGGAAGAGCTTGGGAGATGAACAATGTGTTCAAACTTAAAAGGACAAAGGGATGCAGACTCAATATGAAGTGAATAATTCCTCCAAAGTAACTTTTCTCTCAAAGTTGAATTCTTCTCCTCTTTTCCACGGATTGGATATGGCCCATTTATAGCCTTCAAGTGGAACTGAAGGGCTGATTCAGAACGTTTCCAGTATATGGAAGGTCAAGGATCATGGATCCCGTGATGTGACATGGAAATCCGACACTATTTTTTAATTTTGGGCACAAAACCCGATGTACACAGGCTGTAATGGTGCAATATGCATATACACATGATGTATAATAGTTAGGGTGCATATATGTGGAAAAATGTTGTTTTTAGCTATGGGATTTGCAAAAGGGGACTTCAAGTCTGCATAGGTAAATGGAAAAAGGCCTTCTGAGTATATTTGCATAGGGTGAGACAAATATTTCTATAACAGTAGTTCAACAAGTTTCAAAATGGCGAGAGTAGATCCCACTATCATGTTACCAGAGTTTCGGGGTGAGGCATCAGAGGACCCTCAGAAGCATTTATTCATCTGTAAAAAGATCTGGGAGGCAAAGAAAATCACAGACGAGGATACAAAAGTAGCATATTTAGCCATAACATTCAGAGACCACGCACGAGATTGGTACAAGAGACTTGATGTAAACAATCAACAAGGAACAAGAGCTCCAAAGACTGTCGCGGATGTAAAAAAGGTACTAATAAATGAATTTCAGAAGCCAAGTTCACAAGATCAGCACATGAACGAAATGATTGAGATTAGGAAGAAACCAGCTGAGTCTGTCCAGGATATTAATCAAAGGTTTAAACGTTTAAAAGGTAAGTTGAATTACTCTATTACTGACATGCAACAAAGACAGTTATTTGTGAACTCACTATTACCACACTTGAAGTATCCCTTGATACAACAGAAGTTCCAAACTCAAGCAGAGGCTCTGCAAGCAGCCCTGCAGTTGGAATAAAACCAGTACCAACAGACAGATCCAACAATAGAAGAGCTCAAAGAGGACCTGAAGAACCCGACCTTTAATTTGAACCAGAATAAGGGGAAGGAGAAGAGAGAAGTTGTATGGTGCACATTATGCAGGGAAGAAGGACATCATAAGAATGAATGTCCACTTGTTGCATAGTATTTGGAAGTAGGGGTGCCAAACCCCTTGCCTATAGGAGGACCGTGGTGTGAAATTCGTAAGACACATGGGCATGATCCATATCATTGTCCAATGATGCAGAAGTATAAGACAGTGCCAACAAGTTCTTACTGCAATTTTTTTAAATCAGTGGGTCATGATGACAAGGATTGTAGAACACTAGAATTGATTCAAGAGAGAACTTCAGACACATATAGGGTGCAAGAAGAGATGATGAAAGGGAAATCTGCACCGCAGTTCAACAATGTGCAAGAAAAATTCAATCCCGCGTAGCCACAGTATAACAATGTGTAGCGGCTGTATAATAACGTGTAGTATAACTAGATTCCCCAATATAATACACCACGTGAATATAGAGGTGGATTTAGAGGTGGAGGATGGGGAAGAGGAGGATTTGGACCTGAAAGAGGGCCAGTAGTCTGCCATAATTGTCAACAACCAGGACACTATGCAAGAGACTTCCCACTTCCACTTGCGACATGTATGCATTTTCGTGCAACTGACCATGAAACAAAAGACTATCCAACATTATTAGGAAAATACACGAAAAAAGGAATCAGAACAATCATAGTGTACAATGGATTTATGCAGAAGTTAGGGATGATGGGAGGAACATCAACATAGTTACTCGAAGAGGAGCCAAGATGGGAGTTGATGCAACAAAACAAGATCCAACTCAACATCAATGGGTAAAGAAGAACACTGCCCCACAGAAGAATTTTGACACGGAGAAAGAAAAAGAGACGTTTAAGGAGGCCAGACAAGAGATTCTAGAGGAGAACATTGCATCTACATCAAATGTGTAGCAAACTTATGATTGACCAATGTACGATATGCATCCTTCAATGAACCACACTAGCAAAGGACAACCTTCAGAACAAGTAAGTAACTCGAGGATGTTTCTGCACTCATGTGTCAAATTATTGAATGATCCATCATCCATTAAGGTCTTACAAAAATTTCTAGAGAGATGAAATACTGAAGTAGAAGGGAAGTTAGAATAGAAGACAGTTAATCATCTACATACAGAGAGAAGAACAAGTAGGGAATTTAGGTTAAATGCCAACATTGGGGATTTCAATATGGGGGATATCATATTTGACTTAGGCTCTGAAGTGAATGTCTTACCTAAGAATACATGGCAGTGTATGGGGGAACCCACATTAGGGTATTCACCTGTTCAGTTGAAATTGGCAAATCAACATTGAGTACTACCAATTGGAAGACTTAACGGTGTGAGAGTAGACTTTGATGGAGTGTGCACTGTACCCGATTTTTAAGTTATATAAATAGTAGATGGAAAAACACCCTACCTGACATTACTAGGACTAGACTGGGCATTTGATAACCAGGCTGTGATCAACCTGAAGTCACGGAAAATGACCTTTGAATCGGGTGAGTATAGAGTAATTGCACCATTGGAATCCTCAGAAGGAGAAAGGTATGTAGAGGTGACATGTTTGAACTTGGAAGAAATAAATCAACTATATAGTACTACCGTGCGAGAAGAATATTATGTCAATCTAACTACAGATGGGGTACTCGGTTGGAGAAGCGTTACTTTGTGTGCTTCAGACTCAAATACAGGTCTGGAAAATTGGAAGCAGAGGCTACATGAAGTGTCCACAAGGAGGTGGACTAGAATAGAATGTGTAGTAAGGTGGGTCGGTACAAAGGTAAGGGAACCTCCCACTTTTCATGTTTTGAACAACATAGCAGAATTTTTGAAAAATTATGAAGAAGTAGTCTTGGAAAATCATAGGTTGTTAGCACTGGATATTTCACTAAAGGAAACACTTGCATGACGATGGGGCACACATAAGGAACGCATAGAGGGCTGGTATTAGTGTAAAAGGTTACTACGCATTAGATTTGGCGTAGAACAATGGAAAAATACATTGCATAAATTCGATGGGCGAGGAAGACTAGCAGAGCACATAGAGAAATGCATAACTCAGTAGAGGCTAACACCACCAGAAAAATGGCCTCATTACTTTGTTCATACATTGGAGGGAATACCAGGGACCTGGTACATAGAACAGGAACTGCGCAGAGGAACTACGGACTAGACAATGTTACAACATAATTTTGTGATGACTTTATCATTTGAGCATGAGAACCCCATGATCAATTCACCCCTGAAGATGATACAAAGAATAATATTATCTAAGGAACTTGAGGTGGAAATTATAACAAAATATCAATAGCAGAACAGATAGACAGTAAATGACTTACTCTCTTGCTATCATGTCATAGAGGAGACACCTGAAGAAGAAGATCTACACAACATCCAGATAACAAATATTGAAGGAGAAAGAGAGGTGGAAGGTCCATCATTGGAATAAAAAACATTTGCAGCACCAATTAAGGTTAAGAAAATCAACATTGGGACAAAATAAAATCATGAAATGGCAAGTATTGGAGACTATTGGGATGAGCATACACTAGAGAAGATAACAAAATTACTATGCGAATACAGTGACCTGTTTCCAAATAATTTTAAAGAGATGAAAGTAATAGCAGGTGATATGGGAGAGATGAAGATACCATTGAAACCAGATGCTAGACCCCTCAAACATAGACCTTACAGGATGAATCCAGTTTATAAGAAAAAATTAAAAGTAGAACTGGACAGAATGTTAGAAGCTGGTAGCATAGATCCAGTGGAGGAATCCGAATGGATCAGTCCCATGGTGGTCTAAGAAAAGAAACAAGGATGAATAAGAATTTGTGTATATATCAGGAAACTGAATGATGCTTGCTTACATGATCCTTTCCCTACCCCTTTTACATATGAGGTTTTAGAGAATGTGGGAGGCCAGGAAGCATGTTCTTTTACAAATGGATTCTTAGGTTATCATCACATTAAAATAGCTCGAGAAGATAGGCATAAGACTACATTTTCTATAGAATGGGGATCCTATCAGTATACATTTATGCCCTTTGGACTGACGAATACACTAGCTATCTTTTCAAGGGTGGTAGTAGATGCTTTTAAATATTTCATACATAAGTTATTAGAAGTATATTTGGATGACTGCATTGTTTTTAGTCTATTGAAAGACCATGTAGAAGTACTAAGATTGATGTTGGAAATATGTAGGCAGTGTTAGATCTCATTGAACATCAAGAAATGTATTTTTAGTGCACCTTTTGGGACACTCTTAGGACGTGTGGTATGTAGATAGGGTTTACTAGCTGACCCTGCTAAGATTGTAGTAATTGTAAACTTACCACCACCAAAGTTAGTGTACCAATTAAGGGCCACACTTGGACATATAAGGTACTACAAGAAGTTCATCAAGGGGTATGCACATATTACTGCACCGATGGAAAAGTTGTTAAAGAAGGATACCAAATTTCAGTGGGATGAGGATTTCTAGCATGGATTGGATACCTTGAAGGAGAAGATGGTGAAAATACCTATTTTAGTGTTTCCAGATTGGTAAAAAACATTTCATGTACATGTAGATGCATAAAAAATAACACTTGGAGAAATTATGGCGCATCCAGGGGCAGGTGATATAGATCACCCTATAGCCTTTGCAAATAGGAAGTTATTAGACTCATAGCAGAATTACAACACAACATAAAGAGAAGGTCTAGCCATGGTGTATGCACTATAGAAATTCAGACACTAGTTATTGGGAAAGCACTTCAAAATGTTCACAAATCATTCTACTCTCAGATATCTAGTCAAGAAACCAGTGTTGGGGGGGAGGATATGTAGATGGCTATTGTTATTTCAAGAGTTTGATTTTGAGATAATAGTTAAACCAGGGAAGATGAATGGAGGACTATACCACTTATAAAGGATACCCAATGGAGAAGAACCAACTAACTTAGAAGACAACTTCCTTGATGGACAACTATTTTTGATACAGATAGCAGATGAGTACTTGGATGATATCATTGAATTATTACATACAAGAGTCGTACCAAAGGAGTTTAGTACCGTGCAGAAGAAAAACCTGGTAGTCAGAGTTGCAAACTATCAATTGATTGCAAGTCAGTTATACAAGATGGGAGCAAAAAACATATTGAGATGGTGTGTGATGGAGCATGAAAGACCTATGGTTCTAGCAGAAGCTCATGAAGGTATCACTAGCGAACATTATGCAGGAAAGGCTACTGTGCAGAAGGTATTGCGTGCAGGATATCGTGGCCAATAATGCATAAAGATGCAAAAGAATATTTTCAGAACTATGATGTATGTCAGAGAGTTGGTAAACCCAACAAGAGGGATGAGATGCCCCTAAGACCCCAAGTAACTCTTCAAGTATTTGAAAAGTGGGAAAAATATTTTGTAGGACCTTTTAATCCACCAGCAAGAAGGTCAGGAGCAAGGTACATCATTACTACGACAAATTATTTAACTAGATGGGAATAAGCAACACCAATCAAGGATTGCAACGTAGAGACAACAACACACTTCTTATTTGAGAGGATGATTACAAGGTTTAGATTTCCTAGTATTTTTATGAGTGACCAAGGCACACATTTTATTAATATTACCATCCAATATATGAATGAGGAATTTCAAGTCTATCACCAGAAGAGCACACCATATCATCCTCGGGATAATGGGACAGTGGAAGCTTTCAACAAGATTTTGGAAAATTCCTTGACAAAGATTTGCAATGTTAATAGAGATGATTGGCGTTCAAAAATACCGGCAGTCTTATGAGCATACATGACTACATGCAAGAATTTTATAGGACATACACCATCCAGATTGGTGTATGGAAAAGAAGTAGTCGTTCAATTAGAATTTTTGGTACCCAGTCTACGTGTTGAAACAATCACAAATATGACAAAAAGAGGCACAATACAAGAAATGTTAAGTCAACTTATGGAGATTGAAGAAGACATGATTCTAGCAGGATTCCACCAAGAAGTACATAAAGCAACAGACAAAGCCTGACATGATAAACACATACAAAAGAAGAGCTTTAAGGAGGGATATTTAGTTCTCCTATATCACAGTAAATATTTGCAACACCCAGGGAAGTTTAGAATGCATTGGCTAGGGCCATATGAAGTAAAGTATGTCACATATGGAGGATCTGTGCAACTAAAGGACTTGGCAGGAAAATAAATAGAGGGTATGGTGAATGGTAGTCGACTGAAACTATATAGGGACAGTCGACCTACTAACTCTCAGTATTTTTAGTGCAACAAAGAAACATTGTGTATAGTGTAAAAAATAAAAATTACAAAAATGAAATGATGAAAAAAGACATAAACAATAGAAAAAAGAAGGAAAATTCAAAAATATATAGGACGTTGGTTGAATGACATAAAAGTAGACAAAGTAGTGCGCAAAAGACATAAAAAATAGTGCAGCAAAGAATTAAAGTTACCATGTGCATGATATAACAAACACAGTGCGCTAAGGATGAACCACAGTGGAAATTTGCAGCACACCAAAAATTCGTGGCACACAGAAAAAAGGGTGAATGGTCAGAAAAGAAAAAACCGTTCACTGAAAAAACAGGGCATGAACCGACCATTTATGAAAGTTAACAAAAAGTCTCGAAGAAGCTTCAGAACATTTACGACAATAAAGGAATCATCCCCAAGAATATTTGTGACATGTATGACACCACTTATACAACCAAAAAGAGGGAAAAACAACCCTCATTGTGGATTTGAACATACACAGAGTTAAGGAGAATAAGGACGAGCGATGAACATGAGATTTTGAATACTTTAGCATTCGAATTTCAGCACCAGTGCAAATATTTACACAGAATGGAACCACCAAGAGTCGACACACCCACCAAAGTAGCAAGAAAAATCCAAAGTGACAACAGGTCACCATAAGAATACGTAGGGGAAGAACAAGTGCCCACACAGTTGGAGGGAGTCATCGATGTCGACGCTATTTCTTTACCACGGGATGAACCAATGAGCGCTACACTTGTGGAAGAGGAGGGGCACGCTCCTGTGCCAGTCAGGATGGACATTGACCCATAGAGAAGTGCGAGGTAACAAAACCCTTTTGTGTTAGAAAACCCACAAAAGAAACCCGGGGTCAGCGTAGCCCACCAAAGCAATGAAATCGACAATGAAAGAACAAAATCTGATGGGCCGAGGTCACAACCATTGGTAGGGTTAGTGCATATAGAAGAGGTACAAATTGAGGATATAATAGGACAACCGAAGTCAGGTGGGGAAGAAGGAGAATAAGATGCTGAGTCATCCCACGTGGCCGCAAAGCGAAAATGGAAACAACCCATTCAAATATCCCCGCATAAGCAGCCCAAGGTATCTTTAGTATTACCGTGCATTCTAGATGGGGTGCAGGTTAGTATATGTTGGCACAGGGGCAGACCCAGGGTTCAACGCTACAACAACGCACCAACAAAACTCTAACTACCATCCCTTTCGACAACACCTGCGAAGCAGATAAAGTCTCACCCGAGGTAGAGGCAGGGGTGGCTGCAGGACTCAGGTGTCTGCAACCTTAGCTGGGACACAGATATGTGATTGTAATACTTAACAGAGCACTTAGCACCAACAATTCATCAATATTTAACCACTATCTACTCCACAGATAAAACAAAGCATCGCAACATCCACTCAGATCTAAAGTATCTAAGCACTTAGCATAATAAGATAGATCATATCTGGCAGATTCAAGCACTTAAACACATTCCCATAGGTCATATCTAACATCCATATACATTGTTAGCACAAAGAATAAACATATCTATCTATCTATATCAAAGAATTAAGCAAGTAAAGACATAAACACATCAATACATCGCACAAAGCATAGCAACACAACATGTACGTGGTTCACCCCCACCCTAAGGTTACGTCCACCAACTCTTCTTATTTATTATCTTGGCCAAGCTTCTTACAAGCACATAGCATCAAAATCCTACTCCGCAGAAGACAAGGGATCTGCACGCACTCTGCCAGATCCTCCTTCTTCGAGCTAGGGTACATCACCAAGCCTTCTTACAATTACTTGCACGTAGCTCTGCAAGTCTCACACAGTATGCACAAAGCATGTGCTTATCATTTAGCACTCGTACGATCCCTTGATCACACAGATCAGATGTCTAGCACTTAGCACTTCTTATCACATTCACCACTTATTACATCACCTAGTCTTCTATATATACATTACAAAAGTGGGCCTAAGCATGGATAAAACCATGGGCCGACATTCACATACCCGTTACATAATCCCAAAACCCAAAAAGCCCTAAAAAGGGGGCCGAGATCCCGTGATATCTGCTTCATCTTGCGCTCTTTTTTCAACAGCCTATCGAAGTCCCAAAATAGGTCAATCATGACCAAGAATCCACAAAACTTGGTCAAGGGGAAACATGCCCCCAACACTCACATGTGACTTGTCTCGAGTCACTCTAGTCTGGGTAGTTCTGCTTCAAAATCCTCGAGCTTGGCTCAAGCTGCTTGGACTTGTTTTTGTGCCACGACCTCATGTTTAGTGAACTCTTGTATGACTACATCGTTGACAGGTCCCTCTAGGCGTTGTTCATTTGCGGTGACAACCTGTTCCAGTTCTGCTCCTCTACCTTCGACTTCTGTGAACAATTGGTAAGCCTTATCTTGTACAGGTTGGAGCCTCTGATTTACTTCCATAACTCTACTTTGGATAGTGTGGATCTGCTACTGGGTGATGCATTTCTGTTGGGATCACTTCATTCTTTCCATAGCTGATAGGGGCTTCAAATGCACTTGTATTGTCTCTGTGTGCTACTTCGATTCCTGGAGCTATGATTCCAGTGCCTGCAATTCTGGGTTCTCAGTGAGTTTCTCATACATCTGGGCACTGCGATTACTCAGCTTCTTGCATTCCATGGCAAGGGATTTTAGTCTCTTAACTACGCTTTGGGCAATTGCTTCTCTTTGGTCCCTTACATCCTGCGGAGTCTCGGGCACTATTTGGAGCTCTAAGTCTGCTATGCGTTGTTGTAGCTATTGGATAGCTTGTGCAAGCTACTCTAATTGATGTGTGACTCGGTACTCTACCTTTATTTCTACCACTGTCACAGAGCGAAGTGCTCTCCTGACCGCTTCTTTTACTTCGAGTTTCTCTGCGAGCAACTGTTATTTTCCTTGTTGCATATGTTCTTTTTCTTCGTCGAAATTCTCTTGGAGAGCAATCTTTTCTTGTTCTGTAGCGCTGCATTGTTCTACAAGTAAGCTTTTCACTTGCTTCAAGGTCTGAGTGGCTTATTCTGTTTCTTCTTGTGCTCGTCAAAGGCGATCTTCGACTATATCAGCTAATCGGTGGAGTTGGGTTGGTTCATCTCCCAACTCTGGTTCTCCCGATGGCAGGGGCGCAGTGGAGACTGCACGACTGGACTAAAGGGACTGTTGTACCCCTTGGAGTTCGACTTCAATTCTATCATACATTTCTTCCTGCTTGGCTTCTTGTTTCTCTATTATTTCCAGCGAAGCATCGTTCAGGGCTGCTATGATGAAGTCAAAATCATCTGAGGTGAGGACAATCTACATCATGGTCATGGTGGCTTTTGATTTCTTTCGGGAAGAAGGTTTCGGGGGGGAAACCTTCCTCTTCTTCTGGGGATCAACCTCATCTATGGGTGGTGTTACTTCGCCTGGCTTATGTTCAAATTCTACTTTTTCATCACCCCCTCATTCAGGTGATACTGAAGCAGTCTTTCCCGAGGTGTTTCTTAAATCTTGGACCTCTTCAGTCTTCTTCTACCTGCTAGTTCCTGGTGTATTTAGTTCTTTATGAGTGTCCTCTGGGTTGTCAAGGTCAGATATTTCTACAAGGTTGGCAGGGATAAGGAGGTTAGCGGACCATTCCTTAGTGATCTCTTCCAAGTCTTCTTCTGTAAGTTTATAATGTGACTGGAGCTGCTCTTTATGTTCATCTGTGCGTGTTGTAATGTAGATTTGCTTCAAGAAGGTAAACTTCACCAGAAGGAGTGATTGCATATTGGCAATTCATCAGCCCACAGACTCCAAGCCGCTTTGC
This sequence comes from Picea sitchensis, assembly GCA_010110895.2. Lineage (NCBI taxonomy): Eukaryota > Viridiplantae > Streptophyta > Pinopsida > Pinales > Pinaceae > Picea > Picea sitchensis. Next base: position 220,174 of record SNQJ01S0021892.1, on the reverse strand, counting down.
CAATTTAGATGTCCACGACCTAAT
>SNQJ01S0021892.1:200281-212083 GCA_010110895.2 Picea sitchensis | reverse complement strand
GCAAGAGAGACGTTCTAGTGGAAAACGTGGCAAGAGAGACGTTCCAATGGAAAACATGGCAAAAGCGACGTTAACGTGGCAAGATCGACGTTAACGTGGCAAGAGCGACGTTATCGGGCAACATGAATTTTTTTTTTTATAAATTTCCTTTATTTTGCGACAATATGGACAATTTTGTCCATAATGCCGCACATAAAACGTCGAAATTTTTACAATATGTAGTAGTGTCTTTTACTCACTTCGACCCAGTAACAGTCACTGTGTCTTCCACATTTTACATTTTCTTCCTTGATCTTTGCTTGCTTCCATAACCAAGGTCCAACAGGTCCCCAACACTCACATGTGACTCATCCCGAGGCACTTCGGGTCCAATCTTTCTGTTTTACTTCAACTTCAGACTACGCAGTGCAACCTTTGCTTTCAGCTCTATGCCTCCCTTCCTTCTTTGTGTAGACTGTATTTTCTGTGTCTAGTACCCAATTTCAACTGCACCTGGTACCTGGACTCTTTTTTCATGCTTTTACTGAGAGTTGCGAGGCAACTGGTTGTCATAATATAATTTCAAGCGGCTCTCGTTTACCAAACCTTCCTTCAATTCTCCATTCAAAGTCTTTAACTATGCAACTCCTCCTTCTGTGACATAGGAAATCTCATATGGCCCAAGCCAATGTGTTCTAAACTTTCCAAGATGCTTCAGGAACTTACTATCGTACACCAATACCAAATCACCTTGCTTAAATGCCTTCTTCTTGATGTGACTATCATGATATGCCTTCTCTCTTTTATTCTGTACCTGTTGATGGAATCCTATAATAAATCTGTCTTCTTCTAGTTCGACCAACTGTGCGAGCCTCTCTCGAACAACGCCAATGTTATCCATATCTGTGAAGGAAACAATTCTTAATCTTGGTACTAAATATTCCATTGGGACAATGGCTTCGAGGCCATACACCAACTTGAAAGGGGTCTGCAATGGAACCATTTGTTGGAACAGGGGCAAATCCAAGGTTCAACGCTACAACAACGCACCAACAAAACCCTAACTACCGACGCTTTCGGAAACACCTACGAAGCAGATGAAGTCTCACCCGAGGTAGAGGCAGGGGTGGTTGTAGGACTTAGGTGTCTAGAACCTTAGCTGGGACACAGATCTATGATTTTAATACTTAACAGAGCACTTAGCACCGACAATTCATCAATATTTAACCACTATCTACTCCACAGATAAAATAGAGCATCGCAACATCCACTCAGATCTAACGTATCTAATCACTTAGCATAAAGAGATAGATCAAATATGGCAAATTCAAGCACTTAAACACATTCCCATAGGTCAAATCTAGCATCCATATACATCTTTAGCACAAAGCATAAATAGATCTATCTATCTCTATCAAAGCATTAAGCAAGTAAAGACATAAACACATCAATACATCGCACAAATCATAGCAACACAACATGTATGTGGTTCACCCTCACCCTGGGGCTATGTCCACCAACTCTTCTTCTTTATTATCTTGGCCAAGCTTCGTACAGACAAATAACATCAAAATCCTACTCTGTAGAGGACAGGGGATCTGCGCGCACTCTGCCAGATCCTCTTTCTTTGAGCTAGGGTACATCACCAAGCCTTCTTACAATTACTTGCACATAGCTCTGCAAGTCTTACAAAGTATGCACAAATCATTTACTTAGCATTTAGCACTCTTACGATCCCTTGATCAAACATATCGGATCTCCAGCACTTAGCACTTCTTACCACTTTCGCCACTTATTACATCACCTAGTCTTCTATATATACATTAAAAAAGTGGGCCTAAGCATGGGTAAACCCATGGTACGACATTCCCATACCCATTACATAATCTCAAAACCCAAAAATCCCTAAAACGGGGGCCGAGATCCTGCGATCTCTGCTTCGTCTTGCGCTCCTCCTTCAACAGCCTGTCGAAGTCCCAAAATAGGTCAAAAGGAGGAGGCGGTCTTCAATATGCGTAGGAATTGGAGACCGAATTCCACTATTCATGGCTGATAATTTTGATAGCGCTGATAAGATGGAGGGAACCTACATATTCACACTTTAGTGATAGAGTGGGAAAATTTTGCGCAATACGGTATGTGGGCCTATGGAAAACTTCAAACCCTAAACGGTGAAGCGGGAATGCTAGCCTCTTCACCAGATACCTTGATGAAATGAAGGATAAGAAGGAGTAGCCAAGTTCAAGGCTACGCGACATAATATGTGGATCCAGGCGCGCAGGGATACAAAGGAGTGGCTGAAAATTCAGTACTGTATCAACAAAAAATAAATAGAGTGGGCGATCAAGGACTAGGAGGATGACTGGAAAGTCCCAGTTATCAACAAAGAAATACCTAAGGGAAAAGAAACTGAAGTAGGCCTATCACATGCATCTGCAGGAGGAAGTGAAATAGCAAAGAAACCATCTCAGAAAAAGAAGCCATATCCTAAGCCAACAACACAGAAGAAGGATAGTGCACAAAATACCAATGGGCAGGCAGGTAAGAAGGAAAATTTCCCTGTGCAGGAAGAACAAGAAGGGGGGGACACAACAGGACAAAAAACCCCAACAATGACGGTCTAAATAGAAGTAGGAACATCAAAAAGGCCGGTCATACAAATAAGGGGGCCATGCAAGAAATCCAAGGCACATAAGGACATCCGAGAATACACAGTTATCGAGGATGATGCAGAATTTGTGGCAGAAATGGTTCAAAACTGAGTAGCTGAAGAATGTGAGGAAGCCGAGAACCGATAGGAAAGAATCATGTAGGAATTGATGGTAGTTCTACATGTCCTAGGATGGATACAAGAATCATAGACAAAATATACAGGAAAGGGACCAATGCAACAAACAGAAGAAGGGGACAAAAATATGTAGGGCAGAAGAAACAATACAAATCATAGTGTATGCAAGTCCAAGTTTCTGAGTTACAACAGATATGCTACAACTAGAGGAAGAAATAGAATAGACACCACTTAAGGATTTGTCACAAGTAGAGTTGGTGTTAGAAAAAATACCAATGAAAACATTGTACATATTGCAAGTCAGTGTCGCATAGGAGGTACAGTCACAGGCGAGGGCAGATGCGACAGAACTGGAAGTTGCTAGAGAGGGTAAGGAAGTGCTACAACTCGTGATAGAGCAGGTCAAGAGGGAGACACAAGAATAGAAGCAGTGCGTGGATAACTTAGAAAATAAACTGCAGGAATTCTTCAAGACAATTCCAGACAACATACAGGAAGCAGAGAGAAGCACAGAAGAATCAATACAAATCATCATGCAGACAATCGAGGGGTACATGCAGGAGATAGAGCAGCTAAAGGAAAAACTTACACCTACAACTCCTCCTAAAATTACATACGAGAGAGAACAATAGGAAAAAATCCAAACATATATGATAGAAAGGGAAGCCAAGGAAGTTGCAGAACTCTTTGAGAGGACTGCCTAAATTTGGACTAGTCTTGAGGAAGACGAGAAGGTCCAATAGTTGGATCAACAATAAGAAAAGGTCAATGTTGCAATGAAGGATTTGAACAAATGACATAAGGCCATGAGCATCACTGAAAGATTGAAAGGGACGTAGGAGATGAAGAAAATGCAAATGGAACTCAAGACTGCGTAGATAAATAAATATGTAAGGTAGGCCCAATTAGAACCACTCCAGGAGCAAGCAATGCAAATAATTACAGATCTAGAGGTAGAAAAGACAAGGATGGCACCGTTCCATACAGAGAGCAAAAAGTTATTGAAGGAACATATTATAGTGCATATGGTAGAGGATCTCATAGAGAACGCTGCGAAGGAGAAATCCAAATGGGAGGAACTAGAAGGAAAGTTCCATTAATTGGAAAAGGTTGTGCAGGGAGTGCACACTGCCTAAGTGACTCGGGACGAGCCACATGTTACTGTTGGGGGCATGTTGGTGGGGATAAAATTCAATTTTGGAGCACACGCCATACATGAAGGAAAAACAACATGCCAAATACCAAGGAAAAGCAACATGGAGCATAGGTGGACAAGCCTAGACATGTTAGGGTTAGGTTTTTTGATATGATTGTAATGGCTATGAGCCAATAGAATAATATAAAAAAATTCCTAGGAGGTCTAGTAGAGGTTGTTGATGGTAGCAGTGTTGAAGTTGTTATTTTGTTGGTCAATGTTGGTTATTGAGAAAGGGTTAAGGAGGTCAGATTTTCGAGGGTTAGGTCACAGGTTGTGGAGCTTGGTGTGGTCTAGTCCACCTCGTGGATTGAACTTGTCCTAAGTTTTGATTGTAAGTATGGAGAATGTAATGCGTGTAATGCTATTTTTGAAGAACGATGAATAAAAGAGCATAAGATCCAAATATTTGTGGAAGTAGACCCAGCGGGGGTGAACCATGGTAATTGTGCTATGTTAATGGGTGTGAATGACTATTTTACTATTTTTGTTATTTATCAGTTAATAAATGGATGTTTATATTAGAATATTACAACGCACAACATGCATGCATGATTTCTTTATTGAATAATGAATGGATAAAAAATAAGATGCATGAGAGGAAGACCCTTATCATTGTCCCAATCCCTTCCCTGACTACAAAAATATGAGTTCTATAGTCCCCCATAAGCTATCTTAGGTGAGACTGTGTTGTGCACTCTGTCCACAATGTTTCCTTCTAATTTACCAGGAGGGTCGATAGTTTTGAGGGTTTTGTTCGAAACCTTTGAGATCAGAACCTGGGTCAACCAATACATCCAACAACACTTGAGTAGTTCTATATGCTTATGTATACAAGAATTATCTTCCCACGTGGAATATTCAATATGTAGTTTCTTCCACTTAATGAGATACTCAGGAATTGATCCATTCCTCAACTGGTGAATTCTTGTGTCAGTGATAGATTCATGCTCAAATAGGATTTTTCCTTCCTCATCAAGTTCTGGAAATATAGTTTGAACTGGGATCTTGTCACCTATAACCTTATTTAAGCATGAAACATGGAAAATAGGGTGTACTCAAGAAGATGTCGGCAAATCCAATTTGTATTCCATATTACCAATATTTTGCAACGCCTTAGAAGGGCCATAGTACTTCGGTGATAATTTATTATCCTTCTTAGCTTACTTGAGGGACTTCTGTTTGTATGGTTGTAGTCTTAAAAATACCCAATCCCCTACTTCAAAAATCATTTCACTACAATGTTGATCTTCTTGTTGTTTCATGTGATTTTGTGTCATGGTCAGGTTGTCCTTTAAGAGTTGGATAACTTGTTGTTGATGCTCGATGTGATTTTCCACTACTTGAACCTTAGATTTTTGTTTTAGAGAATGAGTGATGGATGGTGGGTGATATACATAAAGCACCATAAATGGTGTCATTCTTGTTGCAGTATGAAAGGAATTATTATACCACCATTCTGCCAAGCGTAACCATTTCAACCATTGTGTTTGTTTATCAGAGACAAAGAAACGAAGGTAGCCTTCCAGACATTTGTTCACTATCTCAGTTTGTCCATAAGATTGAGGATGATAAGATGAACTATGAGCCAATTGAGTACCCAAACAAGAAAATAATCTTGTCCAAAAATGTCAAGTGAATATGTGATCTCTGTCACTTACAATAATGTATGGGCTTCCATTTAGATTTTGAACTGTCTCCATGAATACCGTAGCAAATGTACTAGCTTTGAAAGGACAAGAGAGTGCACAAAAGTGTGCGTTCTTGGTAAGTCTATTAACAATTACCATGATGACACTCTTTCCTTCAGACTTCGGTAACCCTGTGTTGAAATCCATGGAAACCTCCTCCCAACGCTGACTTGGAATGGCTAATAGTTTTAAAAGACCCGGGGTCTTATTTGTTTCCACCTTATTTTGTTGGTAAAACAAATATTCTACCACAAACCTTTGAACATCTATTTTAAGGTCATCCCAAAAAAATTCCCTCTTGACCCTGTGATAGGTTTTCAAAAATCCCGAGTGCCCTCCTACCAGAGAGGTGTGGAATTCCAAAAGTACCTTTTGTTTGAGTTGTGAGTTATTACATAAATATAAGCAATATTTGTACCATAGGGAATCATTTTTCCATGTAAATGTATCAGATGCACTTGAATCCTGCTGCAACCTTTGCATGAGACTCCACACTTCTTCGTCATTCTTCCATTCATCCCTTACTTCTGTTATCAAATTAGGTTGGATGATAGAGATAGCAAAGATAATTCCTCAACAGAATCAACCATTCTTGAGAGTGCATCTGCCACAACATTTTGCTTCCCCTTTTTGTAGATGAATTCAAAGTTATAACCCAACATCTTGGTCACCCATTTTTGTTTCTCTTCTGAAGATAGTCTTTTTTCCAAGAAGTATTTAAGACTGTCATGATCTATTTTGACCTTGAAGCACCTACCTATTAGGTAAGGGAACGATTTCTTGAATGCATGTAGTATTTCCATCGTTTCCTTCTCATAAATGGGTTTATGTAAGTCCTTTCCCTTGAGTGGTTGAATTTCAAAATGGAATTCATCAACCCTTGGATTGTGTAAGGTGCATTCGTAAGGCCAAAAGGCATGACCAAAAATTCATAATGTCTTTCAAGAGTTCTGAATGTTGTTTTTTGGATATCTTCTTCCTTCATTCTAATCTGATGATACCCTGAACGAAGATCCAACTTTGTGAAGTAGATTTCTCCATGTATTTCATCTAACAATTCATCAATGACGGGAATGAGAAACTTATCTTTAATGGTGATCTTGTTGAGCTCTCTATAATCTGGACACATATGCCATGATCCCTCTTTCTTGAGTACCATTACCACTAGTGCAAACTAAGAACTTTGGCTAGGTCTAATAATGCCAACCTCTAACATTTCTTCAACCATACGTTCAATTTCACTCTTCCGGGCATAAGGGTATCTGTAAGGCCTAATGTTAGAAGGAACACTCCTAGGAATTAAGTGAATAGCATGATCATGATCACGAGTGGGTGGAAGACCTATGAGAATATCTTCAAATACTTTGGAATGCTTACCAATGATCCCTTGGAGATATAGGGGAATAGATGGCTTAGATGTTTGAACATCTAGTGAGCATAGTTGTACAATTACACCCTAATGCCCCTTTTTCAATAATATTTTCATGCCATTAGAGATTACCACCTTAGCAGGTTTCCCTATGGTACCCCTTAACTCAAATTCCTTTCGTTCCAATGAAAATATCATGAAAATTTCTTGAAAATTAAAATCCACAATTCCCAATGATTGTAACCATTGGACCCCTAGTAGGACATCAACACCACCCATGGGTATAGCAATAATTGGACTATTCATTACATATTCACCCACAGTAAGATTAATATTATGGCATTTTCCTGAGAAATTGATAGTTCCGCCATTTTCAATCATTACTTGAAACTTTGGTGCAGGATACATAAAGCAATTGAGAGATTTGGCTAATTTACAATCAATGAAATTATGAGTACTACCAAAATCAATTAGCATTATGACCTTTTTCTTTTTAATATATCCTTCGATATTGAGGGTTTGAGGAGTGACAATTCCAACCAATGCATGACATGATATGGTGGGAGTCATCTCTTCTACATCTTCATCTTGAGATGGTTCTTGTTCTTGTTCTCATTCCTCTTCACAATCTATGTAGAATAATTTCTTATCACCACACTTATGTCCCTTACTGTACTTGTTGTCACAATTAAAGCATAAAACTTTTTCTTTTCTTAACTCCAATTGTTGAGGTGTCAACCTTGTAAGTTGAGGTGGTTTAGAAGAAGGAACATTATTCTCTCGATAGATGTTAGGGGTGGTCCTTCTAGTATCCATAGCCAAATTTTACTTTCAACATTTCTCCCCACCCTGAACGCATTCTCGATTGATTTGGGTTGCCAAAGGTGAACCTCGTGTTGAATTTTATCCTTTAAAGTTCCTATGAAGACATCAATCAAGTGCTCATCTATAATATCGATTAACTTTATATTCAATCTTTGGAAGTTCTCAATGTGCTCCAAAACTGAACCCTTTTGCTTGAGATTTATCAATTGGATGAAGAAGGCATTGTTCCTTGTATCCTCATAGTGTGCTATCATTTCTTCCATGAAAATTGTCCAAGTGACAAGTGATTTCCGAGAACAAAGCACCACACAAGCTCATTAGGTTCTAAATACAAGGACATAATTTGTACCTTTTGTGTGTGAGGCACATCATGTAGATCAAAGAACTGCTCCATCTAGAGTATCCATGTGATTGGATCCTTTCCATCAAACTTCCTCATATAGATATTAGGAAAGTGGTTGGTATTCAACCCAAAGATGGAGTTTCTCCAATCTTGATTCATCTTCCTTGTGTCCTCATCATGAATTTCATGGGATACATTGTCACTTTCAGGTGGCCTATCTATTATAACAAATTTCAACCCTTCCATGATCTCCTATTTTAATCCATCCATATTAGTATCCATCATCGCTTCTGGCTTAACTTCATTTGGATCCATCATCCTTTGTAGTTAATATTTTATTACTGCCTTCTTTTGTAAATCATCTATGTCCTTACACATTTCTTCACCTTCATCAAGAGTCCAAGTAGGACTGTTTGAGGGATTATTTGGTGTAGAAGCTCCCTTTTTTGGTGGCATGTTGGCGAAGTATCACTACAAGGTAGGAATTCCTAATTGGATTAGGTAGAGGTCCTCACAAACAAGGGAGTGTTAGGTACTATATCTCTCTGATATACGTTCGGGGTCCAACAATAGTTCTCAGATCAATATCTCAGGGAACTAATTAAGGAGGCTTGACCATTCCCTTAGCCGTACTATCTGACTACCCAGGTTCTAAAGAGTGATCTCCGCGAGTACTTTTCTCAGTGTAATATAGAAACAAGAAAACCAAATGGTTTACTCGGTTGGTCTCAAGATTATAGGGGGTATCCCGATATACGCTAGGTACGTGGGAGTTCAAATACGTAGTGCAGACAAGTAATGAAAGATCCCATGTTTAAGGACACCGTAATACTTATGTTCCTAAAAAACCCTAAGATTCTCACAAATTTATGTGATACTCCTTTTATCCCACTTTATTCCACTTTTTTAATCACCCCAATTGGATCTTCTAGTCAAAAGATATGCAAATTTCAAAAAAACAAAATGCACCTCTTAAAACCCTGATTTGGAGACTATTCTGCTAGATAACCTTTCTTCTGTTGTAGCTCTGCAATTTCGGCCTGATTTATCCCAATTTTTCTTCTTTCCAGCCCCATAGGTTAGACCAATATTGTATGTTCCAAGAGAATTTTATGATAACTTTATCAAGATGTTCTAATTGTTTTCCCGTTCAGGAGAGCGAACTTGTACGGACTTCCACGTGTCACTATATTCACTTCAGAACTTGAAATTTGTACCAGTAAAACCTAGGTCTGTACCCTAACCAATGGAATAGGTCTCACACAATTTTGAGCTCTGTAGCTTCAGATATAACAATTTTCCCAAGAACACATGTTTTATACTGAAATATGGACCAACCAAAAACCCTAATTTCCTCGAAGAATAAATTTCAGAGTACAGTGAATAAATGGATGAAATTTGTACACAAGATACTCCACTATTCTTCCTTCATATTGTAAAAATTTCAGAACGTAAAACCAAGCCAAAAAAAATTGGGAGCGGAAATTCCAACAATAGTTGTTTCATACTAGTTTCAGGACTAGTCAAAAACCGTAATTTGAACATAATGTATCTCCAAAACTATAACGAATTAAGATATAAAATTTGGACCCAAGTTATCTATATATGTCTCCTCTACACCATATAAATTCCATGTCCCGAAACCTTCCATAAAAAAATTTGTAGCGAAAATTCCAAGAAGACTTGTTTTGGAGAAGCCAGTCCTGAGGATTGTCTAACTCTGATACCAAATGTTAAGACCCAAATATAAAGATAGCATAAAAAACTAAGAATAAGTACTCAATGCCTTGAAAAAGAGAGAAATTGATATAATAAGCCTCTTTGAGGGGGAAACCTCCTTATACATCTTATGAATTCACAAATACTAAGATGATTCCAAATGAAAAGGTCTCCTTGATATATATGGGAGACTAGGAGGTACAATTACAACTAATGTACCCAATGCGACATAAAAAAAATATACTAATGTAATATACCCCAATTAAAGGGTAATGTGCCACAAATTAGGTCTTAACAATACACCACTTGATCTAAACCGGATCTGAACCGAGTGTTTCTAATATCACTTGATCCTCAAATAGTTTTAAGTATGACACCACTTTCTTATTCCAAGATTCTTTTATTGAAAATGCTTATAACATTGAAGTGACTTATCTTACTTAACCAAAAACTTTAACTGATGAACATAACTTGCATAATCATTCATACATGAGCATATATAGAATCACATGAAAGAAATAATTGTGTTTCACAATGACCTTCTTGAATGTTACTCAAACTCAATTACAAATGTCGAATTCGACATCGTCTCGAAAAACCGAATTTAATGACTATAAACACGATATATTCCTTTACAAAATGCCCAAAGACTCTCTTACAGCTCACAAATCCCAAATTTGCAGAATTCTAGCTTATAAATGAGTCATAATATTGTCACCATTGACTTCATTTCGGAAAACTGATTTCGATGACTATAAATACCCCATAACTCTCAAAAGACTACAAACTTGACTTCAAAAAGAAAATGAACAGAGCTTTAGTACATGAGAATGTTGTGTTCAAAAACACAAAAATGTTGTGTAAAACACAAAAAAGTTGTGTGTAACACAAAAATGTTATGTGTACAATGTGTTGGGTTGTGTGCCATTAAATAGACCACCCCTCTTAACAAAATCCCAAAATTATTGGATTAGTATCTAAATATAGTTTGGTCGGTTTATAACCAAATCTTAACCTTGTGGCATGTCTTTACTATAAATTGTTAGTTCATTTTTTACAAACTATATACATGGCATAGTGGTTAAATTGTTAGAATATGTGGAAGGGGTCGTGGGTTCCAACCCCCATAATCCTCTCCTTTATTTACGCCCTTTTTTAAATTTGTTATATCTTATATATAGCATATAGTTCAATGTCTCGTGGATTTTGGAATGGATAAACTATATGTTATTTAAAACATATAAAGTGTAACTCCCACGTGAATTTTGAAATGGGAAGTGGGTTATATATATATATAAACCTTAATAATAACCGATCCAATATAATCCAATGAAGGATCGCCACATGTCAAGACCCGGTTGGTCTACTTATGTGTCAAATGTTTAATTATGATTGGACCATATCTGCCACTTGTCATTATGTAACTGGGTCACCTGAAGGTACTATCTGCCACATCAACTACCTGTTAGATCACTGAGAGGGGGGGTGAATCAGTAATAGAGTAATTTAATCATTTTTAACCATATAATTCAAGTGTTATATCAATGAAGCATTATCATCCAATAATTGCAAAGTAAATAAGCAATAAACAAATGAACAAACATACGCATACATAGTACACCAGTGTTTTACGTGGAAACCCAAATCGGAAGAAAACCACATAATGTTTTTTCTTATATGTCTTGAAGAATTACATTCATTGGAAGCACCAACTTCCTTTTTTTTCCAATTGCAACTGGAAGAAGGCTCCAACCGCCTAGTTTCTCGGGCTACAACCTGAGGGAAGCTCCAACTCCCCAATTCTCTGGCTACAACCAGAAGGAGGCTACAACCCCCTATGTTCTCCGGCTACAACAGGAAGGTGGCTAAAACCATCTGTCCTTGCCTCGTCCT
>SNQJ01S0021892.1:168036-195590 GCA_010110895.2 Picea sitchensis | reverse complement strand
CCATTAACTTTATTATTTAAATAATTTCTTTTGTATCCACTTTGACTTATATTACACTCATCACTTCACTTTATTATTTAAATAATTTCTTCTTTTTGAACACTTTGACTACTTTGACCTTTTGGGGCTTTTAGATGACTCATGAAGGCTCTCCAACTTCACATGGCCATAACTCTCTAACCGTGAGGAGTTATGTGATGTTCCACATACCACTGGAAATGGGATGATATGTACTATCCATATAGAATAGTTTTACATGCAAATATATCAAGACTCATACCATTATCCATCAAATAAACTTGGGTCCATTACCCAAACCTTCGTGCTAATGGAATTTTCTACCAAACTTTCTTCAATGGTTGACATCAATTAAAACCAACCCAATTAATCAACAATATCCCCCTTTGGCATTGATGGAAACACTTCGATGCAATATTGAAGTCATGTCATGTAAAACTGAAGTCATATCACTCATGCTCCCCCTGTGACCATCGCTCCCTCTGGAACCATACTTCTGTGATATGCATATGATAAATCTCTCCCCCTTTGTCATCAATGGAAAATGTATCTTTCCATCTGGGGCTGATCCCCCTAACTGAACTGTCCTTGGGGATACTCCCCCTGACCAAACTCTTCTTGAAACTGATCTTCCGACCCAAACTGTCCTCTTTATGGTGCTTCCTCGTGTAAATATAAGAAATATAATATAAGCATTCAAAACCATTCATTTTGGAGTAGAAATTACTCTGAGTCTCTGGCGAAGATACTCAAAGGCTCCCCGTGGAAGCGGTTTTGTACGGATGTCTTCCACTTGTTATTTTGTACCCACATATTCAACTATGATTTTCTTCTCTACAACCTGTTCCCATAGAAAGTGATACTTAATTAGAATGTGCTTCGTCTTGGAGTGCATCACTGGGTTATTTGAGATACTGATGGCGTTTGTATTATCACAATAGATTGGAATGGGCTCATCATACTCAACCTACATATATGTCAAAGTTTGTTTCATCCATATAACCTGTGTACAACATGTTGTTGTTGCAATATATTTGCCTCAACTGTAGATAAGGACACTGATGATTGTTTCTTGCTTAGTGATGATATTAAACACTCACCTAAGTAGAACGCTACTCTACTGGTGTTTCGTTGGTCATCAATGCAACCGACCCAATCTGCATCTGTGTAGGCAATAAGTGATAGATCATTTTCTTTTGGATACCATAATCCAATCTCTTCTGTTTCTTTGAAATATCTAAAAATCCTCTTCACTGCTAATACAGGTGATTCCTTTGGTGCTTCTTGAAATCGTGCCACCTGTCCAACTGCCTGCATTACATCTGATCTAGATGCTCATTGTTGTCACATATAGTAAGCTGTCAATCATTGACCGGTATTGTCTCTGGTCTGTAAAATTTAAATCATCAACTTTGATCAAGTTACAACTGATTTTCATGGGAGTGATAACTGGTTTGCAATCTTCCATTCTGAACCTCTTTATCATTTCTCTGATATACTTAGTTTGAGAAATAAAAATTCCTTGGTTGTTTTGACGTATCTGAAGACCCAGAAAGAAGGATAGTTCTCCAAGTAATGAAATTTTAAATTCATTCTGCATATCCTTTGCAAATTTATGGTTTAACTTGTCATCATTGCTTCCAAAAATAATCACATCAACACAAACTTCAATTAATAAAATACTATCTTGAGTTACCTTGATGTAGATGTTGTTGTCTGCACTTCCTTTTTTTAACCCTTCTTGATGTATATATTTATCCAGTTTAGAGTACCATGCTCTAAAAGCTTGTTTTAGACCATACAAAGCCTTCTTCAATTTGCAAACATAATATGCGTTCTCTGACAACTGAAATCCTTCTGGTTGTTCAATGTAGACTTCTTATTCAAGTTCCCCATTCAGAAAAGATGATTTCATGTCCATATGATACACTTTAATATTCTTGGAGCATGCATAATCTAAGAGCAATCAGATTGTTTCCATTATAGAAACTGGGGAAAATGTCTCTTCAAAGTCGATTCCTTCAACATGTGCGTATCCTTTACATACCAATTTATCTTTGTTCCTTGTCACCTATCCATCTTCATTCAATTTATCCCTGAATACCCATTTTGTGCCAATCACGTTCTTATTCTTTGGTCTTAGAACCAATTCCCAAGTGTCATTTTTCTCTATTTGATCCAATTCTTCATCCATGACCTTATTCCAAAATTCATCCTTGCTATCCTCTTCAAAACTTTTTGGTTCAATCGTAGATTAGAGTGTTGGATGTGTTTGTTATGTTGAACAGATTCTTCTTCTAGTCTCAACTCGTGCATCTTTGTTTCCGATAATCTGATCTGAAGGATGATGCTTCTGTACTCTTTTTCTAAGTGTCTTTGGAGGCACTTGTTGAACTTGCTCTTCTACTTCTGTTCAATCCTCTTCATCTTCCCCCTCTACTTCTTTTTCATCTTCTGCTTCTTCTTTGTAAATCTGTTCCATTGATTCATTTTCTTCCTCCTTTAATTCTCGTCTACCTATTTCATCAATTGTTACATTGATGTTTTCCACAACTTTGTTCAACCTCATATTGCAACACTTGTATGTTTTCCTTGTGCTTGAGTAACCAACAATTTCTCCTTTGTCCACACGAGAGTCAAACTTTCTCATTCTGTTATCTTCTCTTTTGATGCAGCATTTGCTTCCAAATACTATGAAGTGATTCACATTTTATGGTCTTCATTTCCATAGCTCGTAGGGAATTTTGTCTGTTTTGTTTCTAAGCATTACTCTGTTTTGAATGTGAACCGTTGTATGCACTGCATGTGTCCAAAAAATATCTGTCAATTTGGAATCCATTAACATTATTCGATCCATTTCATGTACTGTCATGTTCTTCTTTTAACAACTCAATTCTATTGAGGTGTCCTAGAAACGAAGAATTGTTTTTTTATTCCATGTTTGTTGCAGTAGTCCATAAATTCTTTTGAAATGCACTTTCCTCCATTATCAAATCTCAAACATTTGATTTTTGAATCTATTTCATTTTCAACCATTTCCTTGTAGACCTTGAATTTTTCAAAAGCTTCTGACTTATTTCTGAGAAAGCAAACTGCAGTCATTCTTGTATAATCATCAACTAATAACATAAAGTATTTCTCACCTTTTAAACCCTTTGTTGTAGTTGGTCCAACTATATCAATATGCATAATTTCTAGTGGTCTTGTCGTTGAATATTTATTTGATTTAAACCTTGTCTTTGTTTGTTTTCCTTGTTAACAATGATTGCATAAAGTGTTGGTTGGTTTCATGATATGGGGCATTTCTCTAACTACTTCCTTTTTGCCGACTTTGACAAGGTTATTAAAGTGTATGTGACTCATTCTTTTGTTCCATAGCCAACTTTAATCTTCCTTTCCTAGACAACACTTTTCATTTTCAATTTCACTTAATACATATATGTTGCTTGAAATTCTTGTAGCTATTGCAATCAATTTTCCTGAACCTTCTTTTCTTATCTCGCACTTTTGTGAGTTGAAAGTAACTTTATGACCTTGGTCACACATTTGAATCACACTTAGAAGATTATGTTTCATATCTTCTACTAGTAGAACATTTTCTGCCTTGGTATTCTTGTTCCCAATTCTGATTGTGCCTTTTCCAATGATTTTATCTGAATCATCATTTCTGAATGATACTGATCCATCTCTTTCCTTTATTAATGTAAAAAACTTGTCTTTATCACCTATCATGTGTTTTTAACAACCATTGTCAACATACCAACCACGTTTCTTCTGCTTTTCTTGTAGAACGAGTGTGCATTCTTCATTACTATACTAATTCTGCTTTCTTATCCATGTTCTCTTCTAACGTTCTTGTCTGTGACTGTTGTTCTTTTGTGGTTCTCTAGGAGGAATTACCATTCTGCAATCTTTGGCTATGTGTCCAAAGTTGTTACACTTTTAGCATTTCACTTTAGTGTTCAATGATTCAAACATTTTTTAACTTCTTCTCTATGTTTCACTATGCCTTCTTGGATAACCCTTTTGTGTATGACTTTCAAGGTTGTTTATGTTCCTGCTGTTAGCTCTGCAATTCATAGTTTTATGTCAAAAATTGTTGCATGCATAACATAAACCAAAAAATATAGTTTTATATCTGAGAGTTGAACATATTCTGAATGTTTTTTCTCTTCTGAATCATTCTTCTTCCTGAGGCCTATATGTCGGTTGTTGATTCTGAAATCTGAATCTTCTTGGTGGAGAAGTGTCCATGTAATCTTCTTTGTAAGTATTCTTATCTCCTTTGATTGTTTCTGCATAGCTTTTTGGATATGTTTCTTGTTCTGTTGTTTTGGATCTTGATCTCTTTTCTGTCTGATTGTATCCAAGTCCGGAGTTGTCATGATGAGGCTTTTCACTGTTGATAATGTTATCCAAAACTTTTGAGTTGTTCTGCATATTTTTCTTTTGAAAATCATTTCTTAATGTGACAATCTATGCTTCCAAATTTTCAATGATCTTGTCTCTTTCTTCAAATAAACTTACATGCACTATCCATTTAGAATAGTCTTACATGCAAATATATCAAGACTCATCCCATTATCCATCAAATAAACTTGGGTCCATTACCCAAACCTTTGTGCTACTAGAATTTGCTACCAAACTTTCTTCAAAAGTTGACATCAATGAAAACCAACCCAATTAATCAACAATCTCCCCCTTTGGCATTGATGGAAACACTCTGATGCAATATTGAAGTTATGTCATGTAACACTGAAATCATATCACTCATGCTCCCCCTATGACCATCGCTCCCTCTGGAACCATGCTTCTTTGATATGCATATGATAAATCTCTCCCCCTTTGTCATCAATGGAAAATGTATCTTTCCATCGAGGGCTGATCCCCCTAACAGAACTGTCCTTGGGGATACTCCCCCTGACCAAACTCTTCCTGAAACTGATCTCCCGACCTGAATTGTCCTCTTTATGGTTCTTCCTCGTATAAATATAAGAAATATAAGATAAGCATTCAAAACCATTCATTTTGGAGTGTATCCTTTGGAAGAAGCCTCACTTGTCAAGGTGGGATTATGATTCTTTAGTCTGGAATGCATTGGTGGAGAACCTAGGTTTCAAGTCTATGAGGCATCTTGGTGAGTTCTGCCAATTTGATTGTGATAGTGTGCATGATTTCAGTCTTGATTAGATAAATAGGTGAGCCTCCTACTCTATTCTTGATCAATTCAAGGAGGCTTACATTAAGCTTGGGATTTGTGGTTTTAGTTTGTGTCACAGCCCCTTCTTCAGTGGGGTTTTTGTCCTTTCAATATGAGTATTGCTCAATTCTAAGAAGTTATTCTCTAGTGTATTTCATCACAAATAGTATATTACCCATTCTGATCTAGTTCAGGGTTTCACTGGGTTGGAAGTTGAAATTGTTGAATCATATTAGCTTAGGGAGGCACGTAATTCTTTGGATCATTACTAGCTTTGGTGTTATAGTTTTTGCAAGTGCTCTCATTTTCTTTTCATGTGCCAATTGATTATTCATGTTTGAACCCTCTTTGGCTCTGCTTAATTATATTTTGGTGGGCGGTAATCTAAACAATATTGTTTCTCATATACACCAATAGTGGCACTTATGTGGCCTGAAGGTGAACGATGGGTGAACCAAGGAATCCAGGTAGAGGGAAATACAAAGAATGTGATTTTGACTGGGAGCTTGGACTATATTAGATTTGGGATGGATTATTGAGAATTATAGGAGATTCGACATGTTCTAAAGAACCATGAGGAATATATGCATGGTAATAGAACCTCAATCTTCATAACTACAACAAATATTCATGAGAATGAGCCTTAGGTCACCACTCCAATAGCAACAATTATGGGCACTTTGGTTCAACAAAAGCGTCAAATGGTTGTTTTGGAGGTGGAATGCAACATGCTCAAGAACATGGTCATAAATCTGACCAAGGAAGATCAGTTGATAGCTTCAAACCAAGTGCATCAGTTAATTCCAACTGCGAGAAAATGAAGGAAAACAAAATCGTGCACCAACTAGTTGAAGACATGGAAATTATCAAGCAAGACTCGGACCGGACCGAGTGAATGTAGCTATGGAAGAAATAGGAAATCGTCATGCTTTCTATTAGGTTCTATGTTTTATAAATTTATTAGGATCTTAGGTTTATTTTGTAGAATCTATACTATCAAGAAATACTGGGAGGTACTTCCTAAATATCTAGATAGGTTGTGTTATAGGCTGGTAGTTAGTAATGATTTTTGTTTTTGTTTTAAAAAACTAAGAACCAAAAATTTCATGTAATTTTGTTGAGAGTTATGCTACAATTTTTTATTAACATAAAATCTTCCAGATTATAAATTATATAAAAAAAAAAGATAATAATTTTAAGTTAGTTAATTGATATTATTCAACTTGAAGTGATAATGAAATATATTAAAAGTTGGTGTAGATTCATCCTAATTTAAAAATTATCAATTATGAAGAAACTTTAAATTTTCCGGGTGCAAACATTTCCTCTTACACATTTAAAAAACATTGCTTTTAAAAATATTTAATTCTGTGAAATTTTAGAGGTGCAAATTTTTCCTCTTACACATTCAAAAATATTTAATCCTCTTGGAGCTTAATAGATACCAAATTAAATATATAAATTAAAATATTAATTTTTATAAATGTATAATCAATTTAGTTAAAAAAACTAATGTACACATTTCTTTTAAAAAATAAACATCATCCTTTTTATTATAAAAATACAATAAAAATAATTAAATTAAATAAAATAAAAACTTATTAAAAAATATTTAAAATTATCCTTTTACAAATATAAAAATTATTTTTTACAAATTTAAATTCAAATAAAAAAATTATTTTTTACAAATTTAAATTCAAATAAGAGAAAAAACATTTATACAACATATTTCATAAACAAAAATATACAAACTTTCAATACAATTTGATATCTCATAAATATACATACAATTTGATATCTCATATATTTATTTATATTATTACACTTAAAATAAATAATACACTTTAGTATTTAATTTCACCTAATTTTATTTAAAATCTTACTACCTCCTTGATTCTAAATACTTTATCCTAAATACTTTATCGAGGCATATTTTCATATTAGTATCCTCCCAGATTACATTTTCCCACCAGCTTTCCTGACCATATAATGCTGTTAAATTGGGTAACTTCTCCATACCCATGGGCAATTTCTTTAATGCTGGACATTTGAAAATCTTTAACACGCGAAGTTTGGGAAGTGTTCCTTCTTTCAACACACCTCCCTCACATGATGGCCCTGTCAGACTCTGTAAATTTTTCATTTGTTTCAAAACCAACATCTGTAACATTGGAAATCCACTGGGATGTCCAGAACTCCCTATCCCCAAATCCTTCACCTCGTGGCACTCTTTTAGTTTTAGAAATTTTAAATTCGGCAACCTCTCTAACGAAGGAAGCTCCGCCATTTCAGAACAGTTGAACAATTCTAACCTCTCAAGTTGTTGCAACTCATATATCCAATTTGGCAAATTTACCCCTGTGTAGTCCCGTAAACGGAAACTCTGCAACTTCTTCATATTCTGTATCTCCCGGGGAAGATCATGATCCGTCCCATATGATAAAAGTAAATGCTTCATTTCTGACCAGTTACCGATTATTAAAGAATCAATATTTAAACCAATATCCAAATCTAGTCTTTTCAATGAAGTGACTTGAGAAAGCTCGGGTGGCAATACTAATTGGGAGCATAGCCATAAATCCATGAATTGAAGTTGTTTCAGCTTTCCTATGCTACAGGGCAGTGATACTAAGTGATTACAACGATATAAATAAAGATATTGGAGTTGTGCAAGGTTTCCTAGGCCTTCAGGCAATTCCTTGATGACAGTTTCACTCAAATCGAGAAACTGGAGTAATGCAAGTTGTGTTACAGATGTTGGCACTGACTCTATACGGGTATCGGAGAGATCTAGAACCCTCAAAGAGGTGAGGTTGATCAGAAAGCTTTCAGGAACATTACAAGATAATGGATTTTCGGATAAGAGTAAACTCACAAGTTTTGAGCACTGGAAATCACGGTTGGGCAGAGATTTAATTTTATTACCGCAGAGAGACATTCTTTTGCAATCGTCCTGTGTAGGATTGTGTGGGAAATCTTCGAGCTGTTGGCCTGCACTGCATAAATAATTTTCCTCCTTCTCCCCAATGTAGATTGCCATATCCCGAATAACATCGTGCACTGTTATATACGTCCACTTCCATACATTCACAGGTTTGTCTACAGTTATGTCCTTGCTCTGCTTTTCAAAATTAAAACTTTGAAACAAACCACGATCTATGAGAAGCTTTACATACCTGTGCCCGAGCTGCATGTCAGTTGAATAGGTTGCCTCTTTGGTCTTAATAAATCCTTCGGCAATCCACATGATCACCAATTTCTCCACATCAATTTTCTCATCCTCTGGATACATAGCACAGTAAAGAAAGCAATTCTGCAAGTTTGGAGTTTTGGACAGGTCATCGTAACTGCATCTTAGTCGTTGATACAGTTTTTCGTCAACACGGGGATGTGTATCTGGAAAAGAAGAATCTACATTTTTCATGAGAGACCAATAATAATTCCACTCATCTATCTGGGTTTTGTCTGTCATTGTTGCGGCCACTACGGTTAGGGCCAGGGGCAAACCTTCGCACTCGTCTGAGATGTTTCTTGCGGACTCCTTCAAGTCCTCTGGAACAAGGCCGCCTCTGAAAGCTACTCTCTGAAACAGTGCCCACCCTTCGTCCCTTGACAAGGGTTCCACCTTTATGGACCGTTCTGCCTTTAATGCCAGATCTCTGTTGCGTGTAGAGAATACTACTTTGCTACATTTATCAGTCCCAAATGCAACACCTAATTCTTGTTGCAGATCCAAGTGACTCCACATGTCGTCCAGCATCAAAAGAAATTTCTTCTTATTCAGACTTGCAGAGAGCATCATTTTCCGGTTTTCAAAATCGGAGGTTTTGGAGAGGTCTAAATTGATTACCTCAGCTATACAACCCTGCATGTCTGAAATTTTAACGTTTTGAGAGACCGTGACCCAAATCACAACCTCAAAGACATCACTCACCTTGTAGAAGTTGTACACGGATTTGAGCAAAGTGGTCTTTCCGACCCCGGCCATTCCGTACACACCAATTCTGCGAAGTTGTGGAGCTTCTGTTAGCCATGTCTGCAGCTGCGTCTCGGCAGATTTAATGTCCATTCCTACCAAGCCCCACTCTGGTAGGAGTTGAAGTAATTCCTTTGCCGGCGGTGGTGCTGAGGATGAGGCAATTTGCTGAGCACTAGCAAATGTTAAAAAGAGAGTTTGAAGCTCCTGAAGGTTCTGATAAAAACTTGAGTTACACTCTCTAATCCGTCTGGAAATTCTGGGCTTGCAGAAGATGCAATCTAGACACCGTTTCTGCGGCTGGGACCTATCGATGAGGCTTTTCGCCACTTCAATCGCAACGTCTGTGCTGTCCAAGCAGAGTTGGATGGACCCGGGCACCGTTCTCTGCTGATTTTCGAAGGCATTGCGAATATCTCGTAAAAACAATTCCATTCGCTCTATCTTGGCTTGCAGAAGGCCACGGTTTTGGACCAAGTGAATAACATCATCGATTTGCTGAAGAAATGGAGCAACAATAACCTTGTTGATGGCGTCGGTGGCAACTGAGGTTCCAATCTGGTCCATGGCGTTGGTTGAGGCAGAGAATATATTGAAATATGAAAAAGGATCAGAGAAGAGGACTGGGAGATTGAAGCAGAGAATTTCTTGAATTGGCTAAGACGACCTGTAAGCGAGAGGGAAATACGAGGGAGATGGATTGGAAACACAGAGAGGGAGGGGCATTAATATAGGTTACGCGGAATCGATGGCTGGTCTTGTTTGTTTGCAGTGGTATGGCATGGCATTCTGAGTTTCTGAATAAAGAAAAAGGGAAAGTTGGAAGCATATATTTTCAGTTTTTTATTTTAATTTCACTCCCTACCCTCTCTGCTATGTGGATTCCCTACAATAAAAATTATAATGGAATAGTGATGATGTCACATTAAAAAAGAAAAAGGAGTGTGACCGCATTTTCTCTTTTAGGTCCTCACGAGTCCCATCCCATCCCATCGATAGATTGGTAATGTCGAAATCTATATAAACAAAATGGGTCCTCTCACACAATAATTACATTGATCTAATAGTTGGTTTTACTATTTGCATCACATGCTTGATTTCATGATAAGTAATGTTTTTCTATGTTTACCTTTACTTATTCTCAATTTGTTGATGGCATTCTTTTAATTGATGAGGTGTTGTTGGTTCTGGTTTAAAGATTCAAAGACATCTTCCATTATTATCTTTATCTTAAAGTTTCATGGGAAGTAACAACAATTTATGTTGGTGGAATACCTTTCTTACAATGTTATTTAATATAACTCAGATGTTGGAATTCAACACTTTTTAAATATTTAGTAATCTATATTTTTAAAACTCATTCCAATGTAATGGATTGGATTTTTGTTTTACAAAATATTAAGAGAAAAATGACTCAGTGGAGAATGCAATGGCTCAATCCATCAGAAAGGGTAATACTAATTAAGTTTGGCTATCTCATCCATGTCCATCTTCTTTTGCTCTGCACATCTAGCCATGCAAGCATCATGTTCTAAATAAGAAAAGACATTAAAAGCTTTTTGTGGAAGGAAAGGAAAACAAACAAGAAATAATATCACTTTGTCAAATGGCACTCTATTCAAGCAACAAAAGACAAAGGTAGGCTAGCCATTCGTGATCATCACCTTATGAATCAAGCTCCAAGAGAAAAAAAAAAAATATTGAGATAAATCTTCATGCAATAAAAATGGTGGAAGGAGGTTCTCCATAAAAATTATCTAATTAGAAATCAGCTTCAATGCTTGGATCACCCTTTGCCCAACACTCCATGCTCCACTATTTGGCATCTTTATATAAGGCCAAAGATCCTATTATAAGACCCCTTTTATCTTGGATTATTGGAAATGGCAACACAATTAGGATGTGGGATGAAAAGATCCTTAGAATGACACCCTTCTTTCAAGTTCATAATTTTGAAGATCTAGTAAGTTTGCTCAACATGCCCTCAGATTGAAGGCATATGATTATCTCATGGAAAAAGGTGCCTCCTAGAATACTTGCTAAGAAACTTCTTTTAGAAAGGGGTTGGATCTTATTATGGAAAATCTAGCTTGCCAGAAACCATGCATTGTTCAAACAAGAAACCCCCTCCATCAAAAAAGTAGGAGAGTGAGCCTAGGATCTTGAGGAAAAAACAATTCTCACCAAGGGTACATGATAAGACCAACTACATCAATACAATTTATAAGAAAAAGATGACTCATAAATATATTAACTTACATTTCTAGCTATGTGATCAAAATTAGGAAACCTCTAACAACAAGTCAATGAAAAATTAGCTTGAAGTTGGCAGACCTCTAATATCGGCATGCCAGCGAAAACCAATATATTACGTTCTTTCACAGAGCATCAAAGGGAAATCAAGGGGTGGAAGGTGAGGTATAAGGAAGTTAGGGTGGTTTTCCACAACCCTAAAGGAAGCATAAAAATTGAATATTCTTTAGGGATAAGTATTGCCACAAACAATGAAGTAGATGCTCTAGCAATGTTCCAAGGGTTAACCATACTAGCAAATAAAGGAGTTCATGTAGTCACGATAATTGGAAACTATGTGATCATTATAAGGGCACTTCACCAATGAACGTCTCCTTCAAATCTTCCACTTTCCAGACTCTGTCAAGAAGTGTTTATGGTTGGAGAGGACTTCAACTCCTTATTAGAATCTATCCATGTATATCGCAACCTCAACATGGAGGCAGTTACCCAAGATAATTAAGGAACCCAATTAAGAGAAGCAATGGTGAGAAAAAAAGAGGGGGACATAATTAGCACCTCCATGTATCCCCTCCTAATGAATGCATTATTGCAAGAAGCTATGGCTACCAAGACATGTTGCATCGCATGCATACAAGTGAGAAGAATAATTATCCATCATTGACCTACCTCATTCATTCCCCTTTCTTTCACATAGGTCAATTTATGAGTGATAAAATGTTGGAAAGGGATCATGTGTGTGGGATGAATTGACAACTTGGGGGATTAATGCTCCAAAAGGCATTGTGCATTTGAAGGAGCAAATGCTAGCTCCTCAACGGACTTTGTGTATATCGTATTTGGGTATTCCTCATCATTGAGTGTGTATTCCCATGGTGCATTGTCACTATAGGAATTAGTGTTGCCTCCTCCATGACCTAAAATGCCTACATAAGAGTTAAAGGCAATGTGATAAAAATATAATAGAAACCTATGGAAATGTGACATATTCAACATTGCACTAAAACTGATGGAAGGAGGGATTTGAGAAGTGATTGAAGGAGAATTACAAAATTGGCTCTCGGGTCGGCCTTGAAAAGGTTTTGGAAATGGTTTTTCCCTAGCTGGGCCAAACCCTTGAAAGAAGAGAGAGAAGTGCCCCCCTGGTCCTTAAGCTTCTAGATAGTGTTAGACGCTTTCCTACCTTTTTCAAAGGCGTGGAAGAATTTAGTGTTTTCATCCCCTTTATCCAACTAGATGGCCCTGCTCTTTATCCCCTTTATCCAACTAGATGGCCCTGCTCTTTATCCCCTTTATCCAACTAGATGGCCCTGTCAACAAGTGTTTATGGTGGGAGAGGAATTCAACTCCTTATTAGAATTTATCCATGTCTATCGCAACCTCAACATGGAGGTAGTTACTGTTATTGGATAAATCCGTAAGTGCGGACACAAACCAATCTCCCTAGATCCACCTGGATCTAGAACAAAACAGGACAGAATATACCGCTTTCCCTAGATCTAACTATTGAATTAAATTGGAAGTGAGAAGAAGATATGTACCTTGTAATCGCTTCCTTGGTCTNATAGGAAAATGCAACTTCTTTTCTCAGGAAAAGTTCTTCTCCCTTCTCTCTTTAGGAACTCAGGCCACTGTGACCCCTCTGAAGGCAACAGATAGGTTTACATCATTAACGATCATAGGGATGACGAAAATAATGTGTAACAGTTACCCAAGATAATTAAGGAACCCAATTAAGAGAAGCAATGGTGAGAAAAAAAGAGGGGGACATAATTAGCACCTCCACATATCCCCTCCTAATGAATGCATTGTTGCAAGAAGCTATGGCTACCAAGACATGTTGCATCGCATGCATACAAGTGAGAAGAATAATTATCCATCATTGACCTACCTCATCCATTCCCTTTTCTTTCACATAGGTCAATTTATGAGTGATAAAATGTTGGAAAGGGATCATGTGTGTGGGATGAATTGACAACTTGGGGGATTAATGCTCCAAAAGGCATTTTGCATTTGAAGGAGCAAATGCTAGCTCCTCAACAGACTTTGTGTATATCGTATTTGGGTATTCCTCATCATTGAGTGTGTATTCCCATGGTGCATTGTCACTGTAGGAATTAGTGTTGCCTCCTCCATGACCTAAAATACCTACATAAGAGTTTAAGGCAATGTGATAAAAATATAATAGAAACCTATGGAAATGTGACATATTCGACATTGCACTAAAACTGATGGAAGGAGGGATTTGAGAAGTGATTGAAGGAGAATTACAAAATTAAGGACCAACGCACCATCAACACTGGAGAACACATTCTAAACATGTTTGAGCGAAAGGATTCGTGAGCCCTAATGATGATGATTTGGGGAAAGTAGGTTCAAACAAATTCCATTCTTGCATTTATTTAGTCTATCCTAGAATGCATAATGGTCCATTTAAACCTTCATGCTACATTGATGACCTCTCTTCCACCAATTCATATGGACAATTATGTGGAGTTTCTTCTAACCTACTCAGAGCTTCTATGGAATGTGTTATCGCTTAGTACCTAGTGCAAGTTGTTGGAACCCCAACCTCTCACTCAATTGCATTAATTGCGGTGGCTATGGAATTTGAAGACCCAATTACAAAAGTGGACCATGAGGTAGATACCTTATCTTTATTAAGTTAATGTTTCTTATTGTTTTAGATGCTTTTTTTATTTTTTTGTACTTTTACCAAAATAATTTGTATGGAAATACACTTGTGGCAACTTGCCCAAGTGATTTTGGAAAATATGTTATAATTATAAACTATATGGATCAATGATATTATGAGAAATAGGGGTATGGCCTTCATGCCTTCACTCCATTTTGTAAAAAATGTAGTTGTACAGTTCAATAGAAACCTTTTATAATACAAACCCCTAATGTTTATTATGAAAAAACTTAGGTATAACTTGCATCTGATCATTATTTTAAAATTTGTTGAAAATAAATGCTATCAAATTTATTTTCAACGATGTACCAAAAAGTAGAAATATCCTCTAATCATTTTCAATCCTTCGTCCATTACAACAAGATTGAAAAATTTGACAACATTTCTACTTGTCGATGCATGGTAAAAAATAAAAGTAGTAACGTAAACTTTGTTAGTTGATTACTCTAAACTAAAAAAAAACTACAAAAAAATCAACAACACTTATGTTACCAGTGTTATTGACAAGAAAACATGTTCATGGATAATTTTCAACCCTTTGTCTATTATTGGAGGATTGGAAATAATATGGTATCATTTATTCTTGTCAATACATGGTTAAAAATAAAATTGACACCTTTTACATTGTCAGTTGATAGAATATGTATAAAACAAAACAAAAAAATGGAACTAATTTTTAGAAATTATTTGAAAAGTAAAAGCCACCATTCATAGACATAGTGATGACGGCATCACAACTCAATGATAGTTTAGTAGGTGATGGTTGATCCGCATTTCTATCAAGGTTGGATCAAGTTTTTGTTGAATCAAGCATCTCAATGGCTTGAGAGATTCTACAATTCAAGGGAAGAAATGAGCTTCTCATTGGTGTGTGGAAATTAAATAAACTTTCAAACCCTTGATTGAGGTTTTTTTTTCTAACCCTTGATCAAAGACTAAATCGATCGTCAATAGACCCTCAATCAAGGATTTGTTTCATCCACCACAACCCCTCGATCGACACCTTACAACTTGGATCAAGGGCTAGAAAAACACTTAACTAAGGGTCCACTCACACCTTTTTTTCCTTACCCTCTTACAAAAAGCATGACACATGTTTGTGGATTCAAACGAGGATGGTTGTGAAGTGGCTAAGAAGGTAGGTGAAGAGTTGTGAAAAACTACAAAATCAATAGATGGGATGGTGATTGTTGGGTTTAGTTAGTTTTTCTCGTTGTACATTTATTTGTTTGTCAATATTGTATTAAAGTTAGTGGCGTTGATAGAGAGTTGGTTGTATAACCTGGGTAGAGTGTTCAAGTGTAGAGTGGAATTTGTACATGTTTTTAATATTCTCAGTAATCATGATGAGCATCTACTCTTTCCTCATGTGAATGTTGTTTTATTTTTGTGTTGTTCATTTAAGTTAGCATAGTGCATATTTCATCACATACATGATTGCAAGTTGTTGTACATAGACTCTGAAGGTTGAGGTTTGTCTAAATTAGGTTTGTCGCACCCCCCAACTACACCATGTGGTATCATAGTTGGTTGGAATTTCTAGGATAGTGGATTGAGCTAGAGGAAGGATCAAAGAAGTTGATAGGAGGTAAGTGCCCAAATGGTTAGAAGAGGAAGAAGTATAATAGTTTTCAAAGAACTAAAGGCATTAAGAAGAAGAATTGAGGAATTGGAGAGTAGATAAAAAACTAGAGAAACAAGGATAGTAGCTTGAAGAAGCAGAAGGAGAAGGAGAAGAAAATGCCAAATATGGGGATGTGGTAAAAAATTTCATCTCAAATATTATATCTCTTAAGCAATTAGGTTTCTAAGAGGGGATGCAGATTCATGAAGCAATATGTACTACTCAAGAAGGGATTCATTCCATTAGAATAAAAAAGATGCTAGCTATGGTGGTAAAATTAGATCTCTTTAAGGCTTATGATAGGACCTAATGGCTATACTTAAGGCTTCTTCTAATTCATATTTGTTTTAACTTGTTGTTGTTCACTGGAGTATGGGTTGTGTGTGTTGTATATCATTTTCTCTTAATTTCTCACTAAATCAATTTCCATAACTGAATTGATTTCAAGTGAATTTTGTCAAAAGAATTGTTTGAAAAGCATGGACTACATGTATGCCCTGAATAAAAGGAAGACATATTTGTCAATGCATAAGAGCATGCAAAATTCATATGTGATGGGGTGCATGATATCCACCAATACAGGATATGATTATCCCATTGGGAATATTTTACTTTGCAAAAAGGATTTCAAAAAAATTCACTCAATTGGTAATATTCGTCTATCAAGAATCTAGACAAGGTTGGAAAAAGATAATTTTATTCAAAGGTACATCATGGACCAGAGAGTGGGTCATTCACAAACACTACATTGTCATGGATGCATGATTTCTTTTCCGAACATGGAGAGTGTATGCCAGATAGAGACACAATACATATTCCAGATAATTTCTCAAGGAGGGAAATCTCAACTTGTACAAAGGATATGTTGAAGGTGTTGAAGGAAATGGTAATTTTATTACATATGCATATTTTACAAGAATATGAAAGAAACAATTCAATAATTTTTGTATTCCTAAGAAGTTAATGATGGGAATTTGCAGTATATGTGCTACTCTTAAATCAAGAAGAGATAAATCTGAAGGGGAAGAAAGAGTCATGTATTTACTATTTTTTATTTTTTTTAAATTGAATAGTTATCAACTATGAAAACATATGATCAATATTTTCATTTTATGTCATGTGCATATTCCATAGTCAAAGCACTTCAAGAACATCAGAATCAGCAATCAAGTGAAAGGAAAAAGTTGTAAAAACATCGGAAGAAGTGTTATGATTCTCCAAACAAATATTTAGGTATGATAATTGATGGCTTGGACCAGAAGAAAACACTTCTACCGCATTTTGTCCATACACCCAAAAATTTACAAGAAGAAAATTTCATTCAGTTTCACTTGGTTGATTGTATGGTTTTCAATAGAAAAATGTGTCCAATGGTTTACTTCACATCTCCAAATATTCATAATGCTGCAAATCTGAACATCACCGTAATTCATCGTGCGCTCACTCATTGGTCTAGAAATCTTCCTCAAGTTATCTATCTACAGTTGCACAACACTAGTAGTGAAAATAATCAAATTGTGTTTGGATATCTAAGCATGCTTGTTGAAATGGGAATCTTTCAAAAGGTGAAGTTGGTTTCCTTCTTGTTGGACACACTCATGATCATATTGATCAAATGTTTAGTCATTTTCCAGTAACATTGAAGAGGAAAAATGTTGGAAGCCTCCCATAATTGATTGAAGGTATTAAGAAAGCATATATTCCAGATCTTGTTTTTCATATATTAGAAGAAATTGTTGACATGCAAAGATTTATTCAAGGATCGCATCGTGAAGAAAAATGTATCGAGCAGCTTAATGACATTGGCTTCCAACATCAATTTTGTTTCAAAAAAATTGATGGGAAAACACTTATATGGGGAAAATAGTATTCAACTACTATAGAATGGGGGCCTTCATCAGGTTTAGCATTTTTGAAGTCCATTCCAGATCATGCAATATTTGCATCAAAGTTATTATTTTTACAATCAGTTGTTGAAATCCATAATGCATGGAGGCGTAATAGAGATGGAGATTATTTTGAATGCCTGAAAGAAATAAAAAATTCTATTAAGGATACATATGATTACTTTGATGTTGTTGATTATGTTTGGTGGGAGTCTTTTTTCAATAGTCAAAGTGACATAATTTCAAGCTCAACAAATGAAGTGTTGGCCCTTGGTTATGGAAGAAAGCAAAGATTACGAGAGAAAAGACGAAATACGAACTGCGCAGAAGTCACACTGACTGAGATCGGGTCGAAGTGACCAAAAGAGCAAAAAAGACGGAGCAAAGTAAGAGAAAGCAAGTCGTTGGACAAGGATATTGAGGATGACAAATCAGCAAGGAATATGGATCGTGGACAACTTAGCAAGCGAAAAAGCCATCATTGGATGCTTTGGATCACCTCGCGGGAAGGAAGGAAAGACAGGTTGGCGAAGCCCGAAAAATGTGGGTCAAGTTGACCTAGGGTTTTAGACACCTAGGGTCTTGGTATCTAGGGTTTTGACACCTAGGTTTTGGCCTAAGGTAGTCGGTGAGCCATTGTAATGTATACATAAGAACCTAGAGGAGAGAAGAGGGGTTCACAATTGTGAGAGAAAGGACATTAGTTAGTGTCATCATCATCTTAAGAAAGAGAGAAGTGATGAGTGTCAGAGCCTTCTGGTATTGTAAGATCTTCAGTTGGGTGCGAAGATCAACCCTGCAGCTGGGTGCATAGGGAGGGGATATAGAGAGAAGAGAAGAGAGAAGGATAGAAAGATCTGCAAGCTAAGAGTACAGATAGAATTGTATGCTTCCATCTAATATATTGTAAAACACAGATAGAATTGTATGCTTCCATCTAATATATTATAAAGCACAGTTCTATGGACATAGCCCTAGGGAGAGGGTGAACCATGTATATCTCATGTTGTGTGTGATTGATGTTGTGCTATTTACTTATGTTGCTATGTTGATGCATTAGTATGTTAGATATGATATATCACTGTGCGAAGTAGGTTTATGCTTGGTAAGAATAATCAGATCTACGTGCATTTTTGCCTTGGTTCCACTTGCATTTCCTCTGGTTGTAGACACATGTGTCCTGCAACCCCCTATTACTACTTTAGGTGAGACTAAATTTTCTTTGCAGATGTTGCCAAAAGGGCCAGTAGTTAGGGCTTGTTGGTGTGTTATTAGAGTTGAAACTTGGGTCTTCCCCTATGCCAACAAATGGTTCCGTTGCTGGGACCAGGATCTTCTTGAGGGAATGTCAAGGTGGTTTCCATCGAAGATAGATATTCAAAGTGGATAGAGGAACAAGAGAAGGACTTCGCTGAAGCCCAGAACAAGAGCCCTCATATTAGAACAGGGGATTGGTTGGGAAGGTATATCTTTACTGATATACATGAGATTTTCTTTAGAGGGATTCATCGGGAGCTATATGAGTGGTTACCCAGATTAGAAGATACCCAGTTTGAGATCAGATCTAGACCGCCTATGGTTTGGACGTCGGTGTTGATCAAGAAGGTCGAGAGAGTTGATAACGTTGTGTCAAGAGCAGTGGATCATTGGTTTGATAGCACTATTGGAGGGTACATTACTGAGTTTTCTATTGACAGAGTAGAGTCGTATAGCCAAGCAGAGAGATATTTCTTTAAGAGACCTAGAGGAAAAATTTTACACTTCTTGAAGTTGAAGATCAAGATGTTGTTGCATGAGAAGAACATATTGAAAATATAGTAAGTGGGTCCAATTGAAAAGCTAATGTTCAAGAATTCAGATAGTGATAGAGACATAGAGGTCGAACACACGCACAGTGGGAGAACCTTCAAAGAAGTTCCTTTGGTGAACTTGTTCGAGCAGAGCCATGAACCACTACAGGAAGAAGGGTTCTACATCAGAGAAGGAGAAGAGTTATTGAACAAGGAACATTCAGAGTCCACTAGGGAAAAAGAAGGGAAGACTAAAAAACCTCGCCAAGAAGAGTCAGAAACTTCAGGAACTGCGCAGACTGTCGAAGTAAGTACTATTACTCCACATGTTTTTTCAACAACATTAAGTAACCAAAATAGTGAGAGTTATCAGAGCACTCGGAGTACTGTTACTAGCAGTTCAACACATATTCAGTCAGGAAACTTAGGAAGATCTATGGCAGATGAGATGAGGCTACCTATCTTTAA
Source organism: Picea sitchensis (assembly GCA_010110895.2). Taxonomy (NCBI): domain Eukaryota; kingdom Viridiplantae; phylum Streptophyta; class Pinopsida; order Pinales; family Pinaceae; genus Picea; species Picea sitchensis. The sequence continues at coordinate 175,680 of SNQJ01S0021892.1, read as the reverse complement.
GGGAGATGGATCTAAAGATCCTGATCAGCACTGGTTCTTATGTGAATCTGTATGGAGTATTAAGAATGTCACTAATGAAGCAGTTAAGAGAGCTCAGTTTAGTACTACCCTAAGAGACCACGCACTGAGTTGGTACATGAAACTTGTCCAAGGAATTGCACAACCTAAACCACTGAATGAGATCAAGAATGTGTTGGTTGCAGAATTCAAGAAACCAAATTCGGAATCACAGTGTATTACAGAACTGAAAGAAATCAAGCAAAGAGTAGATAAACCTGTTTGGGAGTTTGATCACAGGTTTAAGACCTTGATGGGTCGATTGAATTTTCAGATCCCAAACGAGCAGAACAAGGAATGGTTCATTGTTGCCCTCTTGTCACACATCAGAGTCCCTATGATGCAACATAAGATCGCTTTGTAGGATGAGGTATTGGAGATTTCCATGAAATTAGAATCAACCCCTATGGGAGAATCCATCTCAGGTATGAGTCAAATTTTGAGTCAGTTGACTAGTTTATCTCTGCAGGTCAAAGATATGATGAAAGACAAGTGAAAAGATAAAAGAGAAGACATATGGTGTATCAAATGTAAATCAGAGGGCCATGATAAGGAGCATTGTCCTCTATTTCATGAGTACATGGCTTATGGAGCTCTGAGCCCTTTAAAGCAAGTTACCCTATCGTGGTGTGAGGTATGTAGGAATAGACATCGCCCTAGTGAATGCTACTACGTGAAAAAATGTGTCCAGACACTCGCAAATCTGTATTGCACATTTTGCAAGTCAGTGGGGCATGATGATAGGGATTGTAGGGCTTATGACCTCATGCATGAAAGGTCAAGGGATATATACAAAATTCAAGGCGAAGTACAGCAAGAAGGAAACACTACGCAGTATAATTTCCCAGGAAGAGGAAACTTCAACCCTCGCGGTGGATTTAGAGGAAGAGGATGAGGAGGAGGCATGGGCCAAGGTTGAGGTCAAATCATTTGTTATAACTGTGCACATCCAGGACATTTGGCAAGGGACTGTCAGAACCCTTGTACCACTTGCATCTACTGCAACTCGTTTGAACATGTCATAGAAGATTGCCATGCGTTGTTAGCCAAACTTCAAGAGAGATGAGGAGGAAACCAGCAAGTATAACTAATATCAACAGAACCTCATGGAGAGGATCCTAGATTCATTGTTATCACTAGAGGGGGCACTAGTACAAGAGAAGAAAGAGTGACTCCAGGGAAGATTACAGAAGAACCAAGGGTCAGAAAAGTTGCAAAGAAGACACAGGAGTTTGATCCAAAGAAAGAGAAACAGACATTTGATGAAGCAAGAAGAGAGTTTGGAAGAGATCATGCTTCTTCATCAAAGGCACAACCAAAAGTGAGAGAATGTGGAATGCCCCTGGCCTTTGATCACTCTACTTTGCCCGAAGAAGGAAAAGAGGTAAGAAAGCTTATGGAATTCTTATATACTTGTATTAACTTGATAAATGACGAAAGAGTTGTACAAGAACTACAAAACTTGAACACACAGTACGAGCTAGGAAAGGTGGAGCCTCTACTGAATAAACCAGCACATCAGCTATCCAAAAAGAGAATTACAAATAAGGAACTACACCTGAATGCTCAGATTGGAGATTATGATATAGATTATGTGGTCCTCGACTTAGGGCCGAAGGTCAATGTTATGACGAAGCAGATCTGGGCACTGATGGGAAAACCTAAGTTGATCTATTCCCCTATCAGGCTTAGGATGGCTAATCAGCAGGCAGTAATCCCCTTTGGGAGGCTGGAGCATGTCTCTGTGGACATCAATGGAGTAAGAACATTTGTGGACTTCGAGGTTATTGAGATAGTTGATGATAGTTGTCTTTATCCTATGTTGTTAGGAACTGATTGGGCTTTCAATAATTCCATTGTGGTTGATTTAAAGAAGATAAGAATGACATTTGAAGGTGATGGCCTTAGGGTCATTACACCTATGGATCCTGATGAAGGTCGAAGATACACAGAACCCATCAGAGAGGAAGATCGCTCATATGAACTTGAGAATATATACAAATTGATAGCAAGACAGCAGGACTACATTAATCCTACAACATATGGGAATTTAAGTTGGTGAAGTGACAATTCATGCTCATCAAACTCGAAAGAAGCATTGAAGAACTGGTAGAACAAAATGTACGAAGTATCTATGCGAAGATGTGCTAGACTGACCAGGGAAGTTCATTGGATTGGAACAGAAGTAAGTAACTTTCCCACCTTTGATGGTCTAAATCATTTAGAAGCTTTCTTGTTGGAATTTGAAGAAATTTTACCAGTACAACAAAGGTTGTTGGCATTGGATGAGGCTTTGAAAGCTACTCCAGTGAGATGGTGGGGAACACATAAAAGGAACATCGCGGACTGGATGCAATGTCGCACTTTGATGACAGCACGATTTTCAGACAACTTTGAAGGATGCGAAGTTCGATACATAGGTCAAAGATGTCCGAAGGACCATGTGCGAGGTTGTGAGGAGGCCTAGAGCATAATTCCTCAAGAGCAGTGGGTGCATAAGTTCATCAGTACTCTAGACACAACACCTATCAATTGGTATCTACAAGAATAACTGTGCCTCACCACTGCAGATTGGGAAGGTATGACTCAGAACTTTGTAGCTACTTTTTTATTTGAAAGCCGGTACCTTACGGTGGATCAATCTTTACAGGTTGTCAGACAACAAGTCTTTGAGGAGGCACCTAGCCTCCATGTTGAACAAGAAGAGGATGAATGGGATGCACCTCTTCAGAAATTGCAAGGGTGTTACAATATCAACACGGATGAAGACGATGATCCCGGGAAGGTGAAAATTGCAGAAACAAAAGGACAGAGAGATGTAGAAGGACCAGGAGTCGAAATAAATTTTCTTGGAGAGCCAATTAAAATCAATAAAGTTAACATTGGAACAGAGAAAACACCGAAGCTTGCAAACGTTGGATATTATTGGGATGTTGCCACTATTGACAAGATCACGAAATTACTGCATGAATATCAGGACTTGTTTCCAACCAATTTCACTGATATGAAGGGCATTAAAGGGCCTATGGGAGAGATGAATATCCCCTTGAAACCAAATGCAAAGCCAGTCAAGAAGAGACCCTACAGATTGAACCCCAAGTATAAGGAGAAATTCATGATTGAGCTCGACAGAATGTTGGAAGCAGGAATCGTAGAACGTGTTGAAGATTCAGAATGGATTATCCCTATGGTGGTGCAGGTTAAAAAGACCGGAGAGATCGAGATCTATGTAGATCTTAGGAAGTTGGACGATGTTTGTTTGCATGACCCATTCCCTACACCATTTATTGATGAAGTTTTAGATAATGTGGGAGGAGAGGAGGTCTACTCCTTCACAGATGGATTTTTAGGATACCATCAGATCAAGATTGCCAAGTAAGATCGCCATAAGACCACCTTTGCAACAGAATGGGGATCCTACCAATAAACAATGATGTCATTTGGATTGAAGAATGCACCAGCCATCTTTTCTAGGGTGGTGGTTGAATCATTCAAGGATTTTTTACATAAATTTCTGGAAGCATATTTTGATGATTGGACTATTTTTAGCTTATTGCAAAATCATATTGAATGTTTAAGACTAATGTTGGATAAGTGCAGGCAATGTCAGATTTCCCTGAATCTAAAGAAGTGCATCTTCTTTTCACCCTTTGGAGTGTTTCTAGGCCATATTGTGTGTAAGCAAGGGTTGTTGGCAGATCCATCTCAGATTACCATTATTGTTGATCTACCCCCCACCCCACCTCAATTTGACAGCTGCGCACTGCGCTGGGACATACTAGATACTACAGGAAGTTCATTAAGGGATATGCACATATTACAGCACCCATGGAGAATATTTTGAAGAAAGATTGTCAGTTCCAATGGATAGAAGAATGCTAACAGAGCTTCGACACATTAAAACAAAAGATGGTTACTGCACCTATTTTGTTTTTCCCAGATTGGAGCAAGGAATTTCATGTGCATGTCGATGCATCCTCTATTGCATTAGGATCCGTGTTAGCACAACCAGGAGCAGGAGATATTGACCACTTGTTATCCTTTGCTAGCCGGAAGCTATCTACAGCTGAAATCAATTACACTACCACTGAGAGAGAAGGTTTAACTATGGTGTACGCGTTGTAGAAGTTTCGCCACTACTTGTTGGGAGGACATTTTAAGATGTTCACTGATCACTCAGCACTGAAATATTTAGTCCAAAAGCCAGTGTTGGGAGGAATAATATGCAGATGGCTTCTGTTATTCCAGGAATATGATTTTGAGATAGTGGTCAAGCCAAGGAGAATGAACAAGGGACCTGATCATTTGTCTAGGTTGGAGCATGGGGAGGAACCTACTAGTTTGGAGGATACACTACCAGATGCACAGTTGCTATAAATTAGAAAGGTTGATGATCACTTCATCGAGATAGTCTAGTTCCTATCAACAAGAATGGCACCTAGTGACTATACAATCATTCAGAAGAAACAACTAGTAGTGCACGCTGCATATTTTTCACTTATAGTCGGATAGCTATACAAGATGGGACCTGATGAGATCCTGAGGAGATATGTTATGGAGGCAGAAAGACCATTGATTTTGGCAGAATCACATGAAGGCATCGTAGGAGGACACTACGCAGGAAAGGCAAAAGCGCAGAAGGTTCTTAGATTTGGCCTGTGGTGGCCCACTTTACACAAGGATGCTAAGGATTACTACAAAGCCTGCAATGTATGCCAACGAGTTGGAAAACCCTCCAGAAGAGATGAGATGCCTTTAGCACCCTAGCTAACTTTACAATAATTTGAGAAATGGGCCATTGATTTCGTGGGACCTATAAACCCACCAGGAAAGCGCACAAGAGCTAGGTTTGGATGCATATTTGATGATATCATAACCAGGTTTGGATGCCGAAAGACTCTCATGAGCGATCAAGGCACACATTTTATTAATAAGACCATCGAAGCCTTGACTCAAGAATTTTCAATTCACCATCAGAAGAGTACTCCTTACCATCCACAAGTGAATGGGACAGTTGAAGCATTCAATAAGATCTTGGAGACAGCGATGATGAAGATTTGCATTGTAAACAGGGATGACTAGGACTTGAGAGTACCAACAGTGTTATGGGCCTATAGAACTACTTGCAAGAAGCTGACAATGCAGACTCCCTTTAAGTTGGTTTATGTCCTAGAAGCAATTATACCCATGGAATATTTGGTTCCTAGTCTGAGAATTGCAGCCTTTACAGATATGGATGACATTGGCGTTGTTCAAGAGAATCTCACACAATTTGTCAAGAGAGGCTCGCACAATTGGTAGAACTAGAAGAAGATCGATTTATTGCAGGATTCCATCAGCAGGTATAGAAGGAAAGAGAAAAGGCCTACCATGACAGACACATCAAAAAGAAAGATTTTAAGCAAGGAGATCTGGTATTAGCATATGACAGTAAGTTCATGAAGCATCTAGGAAAGTTCAGAACACATTGGCTGGGGGCCATACAAGGTTGTCTATGTCCCGGAAGGAGGAGCTGTGCAATTGAAGACTTTGAATGGAGAGTGGAAGGAAGGTTTGGTGAATGGGAGTCGGCTGAAATTGTACTATGACAACCAATTGCCTCACAACTCTCAGTAAGAGCATAAAAAGAAGGGTCCAGGTACTAGGTGCAGTTGAAACTAGGTACTAGACACAGAAAAGAAAGTATGCACACAGTAGGGAAGGATAGAGCAGAAAGCATAGGCTTCTCTACGCAGTATGAAGTCAAAGTAAAGCATAAGGCTCAAATCAAAGTGCCCTGGGATGAGTCACAGGTGAGTGTTAGGGTCCTGTTGGCCCTTGGTTATGGAAGAAAGCAAAGATTACAAGAGAAAAGACAAAATGTGAACTGCGCGGAAGACACACTGACTGAGATTGGGTCGAAGTGACCAAAAGAGCAGAAAAGACAGAGCGAAGTAAGAGAAAGCAATTCATTGGACGGGGAGATCGAGGATAACAGATCAGCAAGGAAGATGGATTGTGGACAACTTGGCAAGTGGAAAAATCCAGCGTTGGATTCTTTGGAGCACCTCGCGGGAAGGAAGGAAAGACAGGTTGGCGAAGCCCGAAAAATGCAAGTCAAGTTGTCCTAGAGTTTTAGACACCTAGGGTCTTGGTATCTAGGATTTTGATACCTAGGTTTCAGCCTAAGGTTTTCGATGAGCTATTGTAATGTATAAATAAGAACCTAGAGGAGAGAAGAGGGGTTCACGATTGTGAGAGAAAAGACATTAGTCAGTGTCATCATCATCTTAAGAAAGAGAGAAGTGTTGAGTGTGAGAGCCTTATGGTATTGTAAGATATTCAGCTAGGTGCAAAGATCAACCCTGCATCTGGGTGCGCAGGGAGGGGAGATAGAGAGAATATAAGAGAGAAGGATAGAAAGATTTGCAAGCTAAGAGAACAGATAGAACTGTATGCTTCCATCTAATATATTATAAAGCACAGCTATGTGGACGTAGCCCTAGGGAGAGGGTGAACCATGTATATCTCGTATTGTGTGTGATTGATGTTTTGTTCTTTACTTTTTTTACTATGTTTATGCATTAGTATGTTAGATTTGATATATCACTGTGCAAAGTAGGTCTATGCTTGGTAAGAATAATCAGATCTCCATGCGTTGTTGCCTTGGTTCCACTTGCATTTCCTCTGGTTGTAGACACTTGTGTCCTGCAACCCCCAATTGCGACTTTGGGTGAGACTGCATCTGCTTTGAAGGTGTTACCAAAAGGGCCAGTAGTTAGGGTTTGTTGGCACATTGTTAGAGATAAACCCTGGGTCTGCCCCTGTGCCAACATGAAGATACATTGTTGAACACTCCATTTCATTGGCCACAAAATATGCCAAATGAATCTGAAGAAACAAACATTGTTGAAGTTCAACAAGAATCTCAAGGTGCTATTGAGTTTACACAAGCAGAGGAAAGAGAAATGTATATTGGTTTGTGAAGGTCGTGTGCACAACGTGAAGCCATGGAAGACCTTTACAGGGGTTCAGTACAAGATATTAAGGAGAGTAGCATGATTGCAGTTTTAGCGACTGAAGATCCACATGGTTATCCATTCTGGATTGCAAATGTTATAAATATTGAGAAATAAAATGATGATGTTATTGCAATTGAAGTGCATTGGTATGCAACAAGTACACACCCATTCAATGGTGTGTACAAGCCAGAGATGGTGGTTGAGAAACATGTCAACAGAAAGAGAAAAAGAAAGGGTCAAAATACAACTCGTCATCGCATTGACCTCTTAAAATTAGATGATGTTGACATACTTGTTTATGACTTCAATTTGACAAAGAGAGGAACTCTTCGCTCCAAGACAAAAAAGATTATCAAGAGGTTGTTGCCACAAGAAATAAATGAAAGATGGGAGTCTGTTGAACCTATTCATAGATCTAAAAGGAATTTGACATCTGAAATGTTGGGCATGCATGTAGACTCAGATTGTACATTAATCGACAATAGAGAAGAGTATGGATCATATACATCTTCATACAATCATTCATCTGAAGACAATGTAGACTTTGATGGTATTTCAGAAACCATGAGTCAATCTGAATAAGTGT
>SNQJ01S0021892.1:143407-168018 GCA_010110895.2 Picea sitchensis | reverse complement strand
TGATTATGGATAATATAATAAAATTTCTTAGCTCCTATGTTTTGAATATGGACAATATAACAATACTTTTAAGAAATAATTTATGTTTCATTCAATGTAACTTGTATTTACTTTTTTTTATTAAAAGTAAAAAAATTATTAAAAAGCGACGTTGAATTTTTAAAGTATATTGTGATATTTTCATGGCATTGTGTATTACCTTGTGCTTTGAGTGATAGTAAGATTTTAAAAGTAAGAATTTAAGGGTTGATTTTATGATTGTGTTTACAGTAATGATGAGTTCTTTTACCACTTTATAAAAATGTGTCATTTTCATACCCCAATTTTATAATGGGTGCTACCGGTAGCAGTACTTTTCAATTTGATGGTTGATTTTGAGGTTTTGGTTTTAATGGTACCAACTGCTAAAAATACGATTTCAAATTATCTAAAATTTTAACGTTTTGAAAAAAAAATCAAAAACATCTTTTTTTTAAGTGTTGATTTTAATGTTTTTTTGAGCTATTGTCTAAGTTTTGAAGGCCATGTTTGAAAAATGTTGTAATTTTGACCCCGTTTAAAAAAATGGTGCTACCAGTAGCACCACTTTTTGATTTGGGGATTGATTTTGATGTTTTTTATGAAAACATATGGGTTTTTTGGGCCAAAGTTCTCATTTTGAGGTCATAGTTCTCATTAAGTCGATAACTTTGTTTAAAATGTTCAATGTGGAATAAAACTTAGTAAATAAGTGAAGTGTTGAATGCAGAGGTTAGCATATGCAGGAAGCAATGTAAATAAGTGAAGTGTTCAATGGGGAGGTTAACATATGCAGGAAGCAATGTAAAGTGTTTGGAAGTTAGGATGGGCGGGAACGAATGCAAAGTATCCGCACGTTAGAATTGGGGGAATCAAAGTGGGTAGAGTTTTTGGCACAATAGATAAATAGTAAAACTTAATATAACTAAATGAAAAGGTAACATAACCTTGATGCTAATATTGAATGTCACCCCAACAACCTATAAAAGTTGATAATCAGCAAACACTAACACCAAATCCTTTTAACTTTTTAGATATATCAATGCATTTACGTATATAATATATTAAAAATATATATATATAAAGTGAAAAAAAATGATTTTATACATATGCTTAAATAAAAATATATTGTTAAACATATATATCTTTTGTACAGATATATGTTCGACAGAGACATATATATATATATCTTTCGCATATTCGCACACACATATCTCCTGCATAGCCAAGACTTAGTCTAATTTGAATCCTTGTGTGGATAATTCATATCACTCATTCTCTGAACTCGCGCACTTCGCAAATCCGCACTTTCAATAGTTTTGTAGCAAGAAGTATGATCGGCGATGTAATTTGCATGATAATTGACTCATTTATGGCAATTTCATTTTCTAAGATTCCACCACTAACTCTTGATACTTAGTTGAATTTATTTTAACAGTGTTTATTATAAAAAAATAAGTATGTAAAGTGAACAAAATGTTTTTGTGCATATGTTTAACTTTAAAAATATTGTTGAGTTGAATTTGTTTTAAGCAACAATTTATTTATTCATTTTTCAAATTGTGCAGAGCTTTTCACTATGAAGATATTTATGCACTCCACACTACACAGATATATCTTTTGCACCTCCACACTCTACATTAGTAAATAAGTGAAATGTTGAATGGGGAGGTTAGCGTATGTGGGAAGTAATGTAAAGTGTTTGCAGTGAAAACATTTTGCATAAAACTTTGTAAAAATAAGCAAAAGGTAAAATGTTCAATGTGAAATAAAACTTAGTAAATAACTAAAATGTTGAATGCGGAGTTCTGGCAAGGGGGTAGACCCAGGGTTCAACGCTCAAGAGTGCACCAAAAAAACCCTAACTACCGGCCCTTTTGGCAACACCTGCGAAGAAGATGAAGTCTCACCCGAGGTAGAGGCAAGGGTGGTTGCAGGAATCATATGTCTGTAACCTTAGCTGGGACACAGATCTGTGATTATAACACCTTAACAAAGCACTTAGCAGTTATAGTTCATTAGTATTTAGCCTTAGTTTACAGTGCAAATAAACCCTAATAATAGAGCATCACAGTATTCGCCCAGATCTCATATATTCAAGCACTAAGCATATCAACATAGATCATATCTAGAATTCATTCATATTATTAAGCACAAAGCATCAGCAGATCTATCTATCATTCATCTATATCAAAGCACTAAGCAAGTGAACACATAAACACAGCAATACATCGCACAAAGCATAACAACACAAGATATATGTGATTCATCCCTAGCCTGGGGCTACGTCCACCAACTCTTCTTCTTCTCTATTGCCTTGTTGTCACAAGGGCAGACCCAGAGTTCAACACTCAAGAGAGCACCAACAAAACCCTAACTATCGGCCCTTTCAACAACACCTGCGAAGCAGATGAAGTGTCACCTGAGGTAGAGGCAGGGGTGGTTGTAAGACTCGTATGTATGCAAACTTAGTTGGGACACATATCTGTGATTATAACACCTTAACAGAGCACTTAGAAGTTATACTTCATTAGTATTTATCCTTAGTTTACAGCACATATAAACCCTAATAACAGAGCATCGCAGTATTCACCCAGATCTCATATATTCAAGCACTAAGCATATCAACATAGATTAGATCTAACATTCATTCATATTATTAAGCACAAAGCATCAACAGATCTATCTATCATTCATCTATATCAAAGCACTAAGCAAGTGAACACATCAATACATCGCACAAAGCATAGAAACATAGGATATACATGGTTCACCCCCAGCCTGGGGCTACGTCCACCAACTCTTCTTCTTCTTTATTGCCTTCTATCAATCTTCTACATGCGCAGAGCCACAAAATCCTACTCCGCATAGGACAGGAGATCTGCGTAGACTTCGCTAGATCCTCCTTCCCCAAGCTAGGCTACAGCACAAAGCCTTTACACAGTCTCTTATAGTCACTTGCACTTAGCTCTGCAAGTTCTCAACACAGCATGCACAAAGCATTTCCAATTTTCATTTTAGCACTTAGCAAGATACTAGATACTACTTCTTACATCATCTAGCTTTTTATTTATACATTATAAAATGGCCTAAACATGGGTGAACCCATGGGCTGACATCCCCATACCCGTTACATAAGACCAAAACCCAAAAAGCCCTAAAAAGGGGTCGAGCTCCCGCGATCTCTGCTTTGACTTGTGCTCTACCTTCGACAGCCTGTCGAAGTCCCAAAATAGGTCAAACTTGACCAAGAATCCTCGATCTTGGTCAAGGGACAATAGGCCCCCAACACTCACTTGTGACTCGTCCCGAGTCACTCTGATCTGGGTAGTTCTGCCTCAAAAGCCTCGAGCTTAGCTCGAGCTGCTTCAACCTTTTATTGCGCCAAGGCCTCCTGCTCGGTGAACTCTTGGATAACTGCTTCGTTGATGAGTCCCTCTAATCATTGTTAGACTACAGTGACTACTTGTTCCAGCTCTACTCCTCGGCCTTCAATCTCTTCAAACAGTTGGCAAGCTTTGTCCTGGACTGGTTGGAGTCGCTAAGTCACTTCCATGACTTTACTATGTATGGTGTGGACTTGTTGTTGAGCGGTGCGTTATTCCTGGGATCACTTCATCCTCTCAACTACTAACAGGAGCTTCAACTGTGCATGTACTATCATTGCTTGCTTCTTTACCTCCTGGAGCTGTGACTCCAATGCCTTTAGTTCAGGGTCTTCAGTAAGTCGCTCATAGGTTTGTGAAATTCTACTGCTAAGCTATTTACATTCCAGAGCGAATGCTCTGATCCTTTCAACTATGTTATGGGCAGTGGTTTCTCTCTGCTCTCGCACTTCTTGTGGAGTAATTGGCATTGTTTGTAACTCTAGTTCTACAACTCTCTGTTGAAGTTTTTGAATAGTTTCAACAAGCTTCACCACTTGAGTTTCCACTGGGTTTTCCTCCACTTGCTCTAAGCCTGTCACAGAGTGAAGTGCTCTGTTGACTGCTTCTTTGACTCTGAGCTACTCTACAAGCAACTGTTCTTTTTTCCTGCTAGATCTGCGCTCTCTTTTCTTCGAACTTTTCTTGAAGGGTGTCCTTCTTTTGTTGCACAATCTTGCGTTGCTCTACGACTTCCTCGTGTACTTGCTTTAAGGTCACTGTGGCCTGTTTCTTTTCTTCCTACATGCAACGAAGGCAAGCTTCAGTCACATCAGCTATTCTGCAAAGTTGGGCAGGCTCATGTCCCAACTCTGGTTCTTTTGATGGTGGGGGTGCAGTGGACACTACGTTGTAGGATTGAAGGGCCTGTTGGACCCCTCTTAGTTCTGTTTCAATTCTATCATACATGGTTTCTTGTTTGGCTTCAGTGTTCTGCATAATCTCCTATGAGGCATCCGATATGGTTGTGATGATGAAGTCGAAGTCATCGAGCATGAGCACGGTCTGCAGCTTAGTCTTAGTGGCTTTGGATTTCTTCCGCGAGGTAGGTTTCGTGGGGGAAACCTTCTTTTTCTTAGAGGGATCATCCTCACCAACAGGATCCCTGGGCAGTGTTACTTCACCTTGCTTCTGCTGATTTTATTTTCCATTGGTCTCTTCTTTATCTACTTCATCATCACCTCCTCCTTCAGGCAATTCTGAAGCAATTTCTTCTGATGCACTGCTCAATTCCTGTATTTCTTCCTTCTTCTTCTTCTTTCTACTAGTTCCAGGTGTATCATGCCCTTCGTGAGTGGCCTCCGAGCTAGCAATTAGTTCAGGATCAGACATTTATGCGGGGTCAGTAGGGATAAGGAGCTCTGCAAACCAGTCCTTAGTTATCTCTTTGAGGTCCTCCTTTGTGAACTTATAATATGACTGAAGCTCTTTTTTATGCTCATCTGCGCGCATAGTGATATAATTAAAATGTCGATCTGCACGAAATTTCATAAGGGGTCTGAACCAGTGCAAGGTGTTTAGCGTCATATGATGGATAGCTTCAATAACCCCTTTTAACTAGAGATAGTATGTGTGGAATACCATGTTTGACTGCCATTGTTTCCCCATATCGCTCGAATACCAGAGTGTGGTGAACTTCGCAGCGAGCGGCTCAAACGGCTCAATGTCAGGGAAGGTTACACCTTCCGACATCTCCCAAGAAATAAACGCTATAAGGATCAGCAACCAGCTAAAATGGAACTCATAGCCCTGATCCTGAGCTTCGCGGCAATCCAATTCTAGCTGGTTGACTAAGTACTTCGCCCAGTTCATTTGGATTCCTTCTACACATTTTTCGGTGAGATCAACAACAAACCCTGTGACCTGCGTGGGTCTATTATTTCTCACCAACTTTCCTGTGATCAGATGGCATGCTAGGCACACTATGCCATTCTGGATGGAGGTTACTTTGTAGCCTCGCGTCCACTTTTCTACATCGCCATAAGTATCCTTAATTCTTTGTGCCAGGGCATGGTCTGCAGCCTTCCATGGGTAGAAGTCTTGTGGGTCTGGTCCCTGCATGCTCAATCTGGTGATCCTATGAATCAGCGTCAAATCGACTATGATGCATTTGTCTAGCCATAGATAGCCACCATGGTAGCACGATAGCAGGAGCTTAACACACACATTAACCTCTTGGTGCCTTCCAAAATGTGGAATCTTCATCACATTCAAGATGGTGGACTATGCGAGGTTCATAGTCCATGGTTGGGGGATTATTTTTTAGTTCTTCCCCTTTGTCCTAGTCAAGTATCTGTGAGGAGCGAGCATACTGTGGTTATTGCGGTCTCCTGGGTTGAAGTAGTTGAATTTTAATGTCGTGATCTTATCCTGCTGTGTTCCAACTACATGTATCCCCTTCAGGAGGTATGCAGTAACCAGAATGTAATCAAAGTCCCTCGGGACACTATCACGACTCACCGCGCCAGCCAGAGGTGGGATGTAGTCGGGAGGATAGTCAGGATTAACTTCGCATTCACCAAGTCATCTCGATGCTTGGTTATTTTCTCAACTGTAGCTCGGGATGGTCCATATCTGTGAGCAGTCGATGGGGAGGCTTGCACTCCTCTCATCGATGAGGCCTGAATCCCTGTGGACATTACTTTTTTGGCCATCAGATCGATGAGAACTTCTTCAACCTACTTCTCCATGACATTGAGTTCATCTGACATGCAGACTTAATATCGGATAACTCAGGTCGATAAATAAATGCTTAATGTAATAGAACAGGTGGTGATATCTTAATAAACACAGCGCGGTAACAATGAGTCAGCTTGGATACAATTCGCAAAAGTGTTCTCAGTGAAACAGTCAATGGACTAAGTAGATGGCGAGGTAACAGATCTCTCCAATGGATGAGAAGCCTTCATCAATGCAGTTATGTCTGTTACGGCGTGGTCCCAACGATCTCGTGGTGAGATTTCTGGTCATAATTGTTGTTCTAACCATTTAGAAGTGTCGGTCTAATGGTTATAATGCCTTCAATGGTTATATTGCTTCGCCATAGCGCAGGGCCATGTTGGGTTGTTCTGATATCCCAGCAAAGTTCCAGTTTTGCAAACCTTCCTTTTGCGAAGTCCCCTTTGGAACCTTCTACAACTTTTCTATCTTTGCTCTCTTCTTACTGAGCTTTCTAGCCTTCTTCCCTGTGATCTTCGTCTCGGTATTCCTTTTTCCATTCTGATTCTTATCTCTTTTTGGCATAGTAACTTCGTGTTGTTGAGATTCTTCCATAGGGTTCATGTAAATCCTAACCTTGTACAATATCTACTGAAAACAGATATTCAGAAAAGAACTGAAAAGATACAATGGAAAATACAAACATTACACAGAGATTTTTCCCCCGGAAACCCAAACCGGGAAAACCAGCATATTCTGTATTCATTCACTGTGTTACAATGTTTACAATACCAAATACATATAGGAGCCAGCGGCATCCAAAACCCTAACCCAATGATCTGGATTAGTCAAAAACCCTAATTCCTTAACCGGAAATAGAAAACCATCGGTAAAGAAACCATGTGCCAAAAAACCACCTAAATATAATGTGGTCTTGAAAAATGCGGTCCCGGTGCGAAAAAAAAATTCTGGGGGCGTTGCCCCTAAACCCTTGCACGCCCGGCGTAGACGCTCAGACACTACTACTCGTGCAAAGAATATAACACATACCCAACAGTTCAAGGGCAATACTTCTTCTCTATCTGGGGTAGGTGCTCCACTCTTCTGTGAGTCTTCTTGTGTTCTTTCAACTTCGACATACAAGTTTTTGGTCCTCTATTGCTTCTACTGGTCTTATTGTTCTTTCAGTAAGTGTGTTATCCTCTTCGTCATGAATTCTTTTAGTTCTTGATTCTTCTGTTCTAGGGCTTCCTCTTCTTTTCTTTTGGTCTGATCCTTCTCAATCGAGGTTTTTCCTAGTAACATAGCAAATGGGGCGTTGCTCTCAATAAATTTAACAACCTCGAAATCTTCCTTTGTCAAAGTTCCATGAGCACTCATAGATATCTGGGTGAGTCTTCCACATAGGGTTATCAGCTTTCCTCTAAATAATTTATTCCTCCCAATGAAGGAATCATAGCAGGCTTTCCTAAAATTTCCCAGGTTCTTTCTGTCATGATATTCACATGTGTTTCCTCATCTAGGACACAGTCAATGTCAAAGTCTCCTATTCTTGTTTCTATGCATTCTTTTTCTTTGAAGATCTCTGATAAGTTGATATTTTTGTGATCATTCAGGGTTTCTTTCATTTGCAATAGTATATTCTCTGATTCTTTGTGGGGTTCTTCCATAATCTTAGTGTCTTGGCCTTTCTCAGGTTTTGCTTGCTCCATATTCATTCCTTCAAGCTTAGCAATCATTCTAGGGCAATCCAAAACTTCATGATCCACAGCTTTACAAAAAATACAACTAGGTCTTCTACCAGGGCATTCTTTAGCAATATGTCTCGGTCTTCTGCAACTGTAACAAAGGGTTAGTCCTCTTTTTCTTTTAAATGATCCCCAGTCTTTCCTCTACTACGCACTAGGATCATAGTAGCTAGCCTGCAAAAATTTCTTTCTAGGATCCTACATCCATTTCTTAGTCCAAATATTCTTTCTATGCATAGGAATAACATATCTTTCATTATTTCTATCAGACTTACTCATATCAAACCTTCTTTCTTCTAGTTGTGCCCTAGTTTTCAAGCTAGGACAAAATTTATCAAACATACCTAGATACATACTCTTGAAACAAAAAATTTCACTAATCTTATCTTTTCAATCAAAAATTTCGTTGTTCTTACCTTTCTCAGAGCACAAAGCTTTTAGATCTTACCTCTTGTCTTCAGATCTGGTTCCTTTCTTATCACAAAGCTTCAAATTCGAGTAGAGTACTACGCACTACAGCAGCAGATCTACGCAAAAAGATTTCTCTTTTCCTCAGTTCCCAACAATCATAGTTTTAGGTCCCGGAAACGGAACCATTTGTTGGCATAGGGGCAGACCCAGGGTTCAACACTCAAGAGCGCACCAACAAAACCCTAACTACTGGATTTCGGCAACACCTGCGAAGTAGATGAAGTCTCACCCAAGGTAGAGGCAGGTGTGGTTGCAGGACTCAAATGTCTACAACCTTAGCTGGGACACAGATACGTGATTATAACACCTTAAAAGAGCACTTAGCAGTTATAGTTCATTAGTATTCAGCCTTAGTTTATAGTGCAAATAAACCCTAATAACAGAGCATCGCAGTATTCGCTCAAATCTCATATATTCAAGCACTAAGCATATCAACATAGATCAGATCTAGCATTCATTCATATTATTAAGCACAAACCATCAACAAATCTATCTATCATTCATCTATATCAAAGCACTAAGCAAGTGAACACATAAACACATCAATACATCGCACAAAGCATAGAAACATAGGATATACGTGGTTCACCCCCAGCATGGGGCTACGTCCACCAACTCTTCTTTTTTATTGCCTTATGTCAATCTTCTACATGCACAGAGACACAAAATCCTACTTCACATAGGACAGGAGATCTACGCGAACTTCGCTAGATCCTCCTTCCCCGAGCTAGGTTATAGCACAAATCCTTTACACAGTCTCTTACAATCACTTGCACTTAGCTCTGCAAGTTCTCAACACAACATGCACAAAGCATTTCCAATTTGCACTTTAGCACTTAGCAAGATACTAGATACTACTTCTTACATCGCCTAGCTTTCTATTTATACATTACAAAATGGCCTAAACATGGGTAAACCCATGGGCCAACATCCCCATACCCATTACATAAGCCCAAAACCCAAAAATCCCTAAAAACGGGCCGAGATCTCGTGATCTCCGCTTCCACTTGTGCTCCGCCTTCGACAGCCTGTCGAAGTCCCAAAATAGGTCAAACTTGACCAAGGATCCTCAAACTTGGTCAAGGGCCAACACAGAGGTTAGTATATGTGGGAAGTAATGTAAATAAGTAAAGTGTTCAATGGGGAGGTTAGCATATGCGGGGGGCAATGTAAAGTATTTGGAGGTTAGGATGGGCGCGAACCAATGCAAAGTATCTGCACGTTAGAATTGCGTGAAGCAAAGTAAGTAGAGTTCTCAGCACAAGAGAAAAATAATGAAACTTAATATAACTAAATTAAAAGGTAACTTAACCTTGATGTTGACATTGAATGTCGCCCCAACAACCTGTAAAACTTGATAATCAGCAAACATTAACACCAAGTTCTTTTAACTTTTTAGATATCTCAATGCATTTACGTATATACATATATTAAAAAATAAGTATATAAAGTGAACAAAATGCTTTTATGCATATGCTTAACTAAAAAAATATTGTTAAACATATATATCTTCTATACACATATATGTTTGGCATAGACATATCATCCATAGAGATATATCTTATGCACGTCCACACAGGCATATCCCCCGCACAGCCAAGACCTAGTCTAATTTGTACCCTTGTGCGGATAATTCATATCACTCATCCTCCCACACTCCCGCACTTCGCAACTCCTCACTTCCAATAGTTCCATAGCACGGATTCTGACCAGTGATGTAATTTACATGATAACCGACTCATTTATGGATATTTCATTTTCTAATATTCCACCACTAATTCTCGATACTTAGTTGAATTTATTTTAACAATGTTTATTATAAAAAAAAAAATTATATAAAGTGAACAAAATGTTTTTATGCATATGTTTAACTTAAAAAATATTCTTGAGTTGAATTTATTTTGAGTAACAATGTTTATTATAAAAAATGAGTATATAAAGTGAACAAAATGTTTTTATGTATATGTTTAACTTAAAAAATATTCTTGATTAATAGTCATAATTTTAATTTTAATATTTTACTCATCTATTTTCCAAGTTGTGCAGAGTGTTTTTCTATGATCATATCTATGCAATGTGCTTTGCACATATATATCTTTTGCACCTCCACAATCTGCATTAGTAAATAACTAAAATGTTCAATGGAGAGTTTAGCATATGTGGGAAGCGAAGAAAATTCTTTGCAATGAAAACATTTTTGCATAAAATTTTGTCAAAAATAAGAAAAAAGGTAAAGGGTTCAATGTGGAATAAAACTTGGTAAACAAGTGAAGTGTTCAATGCAGAGGTTAGCATATGCGGGAAGCAATGTAAATAAGTGAAGTGTTCAATGGGGAGATTAGGATATGCGAGAAGAAGTGCAAAGTGTTTGGATGTTAGGATGGGCGGGAACCAATGCAATGTATTTGCACGCCAGAATTGTGGGAAGCAAAGTGGGTAGAGTTCTTGGCACAAGAGACAAATAATGAAACTTAAAATAACTAAATGAAAAGGTAAGATAACTTTGATGTTGGCATTGAATGTCACTCCAACAAGTTGTAAAAGTTGATAATCAACAAACATTAACTTAAAAAATATTTTTAAATATATATATCTTCCGCACGGATATATCTTCAACACATATCATCCACACGAATATATCTTCTGGACGTCCACACAAGCATATGCCCCGCACAACCAACACTTAGTCTAATTTGAACTCTTGTGTGGATAATTCATATCACTCATCCTCCTGCACTCCCGCACCACAACTCCATACTTCCAATAGTTCCATAGCACGGATTCTGACCAATGATGTAATTTGCATGATAAATGACTGATTTATAGAAATTTCATTTTCTAATTTTCCACCACTAATTCTCGATACTTAGTTGAATTTATTTTAAGTAATAATGTTTGTTATAAAAAATAAGTATATAAAGCGAACAAAATGCTTTTATGCAATGTTTAACTTAAAAAATATGTCATTTTCCTTGATGTTGGCACAACCAACACTTAGTCGAATTTGAACCCTTGTGCGGATAATTCATATCAATCATTCTCCCGCACTCTGACACTCTGCAACTCTGTACTTCCAATAGTTCCATAGCACAAATGATGACCAACGATGTAATTTGCATGATAACTTATTGATTTATGGCAATTTAATTTTCTAAGTTTCCACCACTAATTCTCGATATTTAGTTGAATTTATTTTAAGTAACAATGTTTATTATAAAAAATAAGTATATAAAGTGAACAAAATGCTTTTATGGATATGTTTAACTTAAAAAATATGTCAGTTTCCTTGATGTTGGCATTAAATTTCGCCCTAACAACCTATAAAAGTTGATAATTAGCAAACATTAACTTAAAAAATATTGTTAAACATATATATCTTCCACGCATATATATCTTCGACACAAACATATCTTTCAGATGTCTGCACAACCAACACTTAGTCTAATTTGAACCCTTGTGCAGATAATTCATATCACTCATCCTCTCGCACCCCTGCACTTTGCAACTCCTATGTCCAATAGTTTCATAGTACAGATTTTGACCAGCGATGTAATTTGCATGATAACTAATTGATTTCTAGCAATTTCATTTTCTAAGTTTTCACCATTAATTCTCGATACTTAGTTGAATTTATTTTAAGTAACAATGTTTATTATAAAAAAAAATAAGTATATAAAGTGAACAAAATGATTTTATGCATATGTTAACTTAAAAATATTGTTGAGTTGAATGTATTTTAAGTAACAATGTTTATTCTAAAAAAACAAGTAAAAACATATGGCATAGAACTTAGTAAAAGGAAGTACACATAAGTAAAGATGCAGAGGAAGCAATGTAACATATGGTGAAGTTGGGATGTGGGGGGAGCAATGTAAAGTGTGTGGATGCTAGGATCTGCAAGAAACAATGTAAAGTGTGTGCAGGTTAGGTTTTGCAGAAAGAAAATAAGGTAGAGTTTCCCGCATAGCAGAGGTTCCTTCTGCACAACATTGAAATTGACAATAGGGTATCACAAATTGATTACTGGTACGCCTACTTCTTTAACCAAACCTCAAAAAATACCATCTCCACGTGACTGAATAGATGAAGGACAATCCAAAAGCAGAGCAATTCTGAAATTTTGAACTTAAAAGGAAAATTTCTTTTGTAAACCGGAAGAATGGAAAAGAATACAGTGTATTGGTAAAGGGTTGATGTATTGGACAATGTTCAATGAGTAATTGTAATGTTCAACCAGTCTTGAAAAGAAGTTGAGCAGGATAATTCATGTTGCATTTTTTTTAAAAATTAAATCCATAAGGATAAATTATGATCATAGTCAAAATTAAAACAAAACCTGACAATAAAGCAAGTTGCTTAAGTAAACATAGACAAGGAAAGAAAGGCCTGAGAAAGGACCAGGCACTATTCTATTGAGTTTTCACGGTATGATACAAAATTTACTAATCATAGCATAGAGGTCAAAATATCATTTCACAGAATCAAAGTCAATGGCTACATATGCACAGAACAAGATATTTCATTGAAAAATGAAAAAGAGTGAACACATACTTGAAAAAAAAAATTGAAACTCATAGTCTAGAAAATCAGTAGTCATGTATGCCAAAACAGTACCTTGGAAAGGTCAAAAAATATACAATTGTCTTTTCAGTAATCTCTGCAAAATCCAAAAAACTTCTTCGACAAGCTCAAAAAATATACAGTTGTCTTTTAAATAAGGTCTATAAAAAGTGAAGGTGTTTTTCCAAACTGACAAGGATTGGGGCGCCCCTAGACCATAAAATAGAAGAAAGACTTGGAGCAAAGAAAGAAATATAGTTAGAAAGGGGTGTTAAGTTTTGACAAAACATAAAACAAGCAATTCGGAGGTGTTACCAAGTGAGGAAAGAAAAGAAGAGCAAAAGCAAATGCAATGCTTGCTTGAATACTTACCAAGAGGAAAATGTTTTGTTGCTTTGGTTTGTTTGTTGTTGGTATGTATATGCCTTTATAAGAGTTGTTTCCTTGGACTCATGTTGAATTGTCTATGGTAATTATTTTGGGTTAACAATTTTTTCCAAGGTGTTCTTGACCCAACGATCAATATACTCTTTGATTGACAAGATGGTTGTTTCTTGTTTACCTCGAAGAGTGAAAATATCCTCCTGTACTTCTTTTCATTCCAGCTAGACTTGGTCTATGATTTAGAAGTGGTCTTCATTGTCATTAACAAATGTAACAAGCCATTGTTTTAGTTCTTCATCGAGAAATTTGTCGAGACTGTCGTAGTCGTTAGCTAATGAGGTCTTCATTGTGGCCAAATGGTTATCAAGTTATTATTTAGTGATTATGGTTGAATTCATGAAAAGTTTTGGGCCCTATAGTTCCTTAACAACAGCAAATGATTTTTAAGTAACATCTCCTCTCCTTTCTCTGATTTTTTCACAAGCAGCAATTGCATCTTACAGCATATTTATTCATGCTTCCCAACCTGTCTTTATTTGCTTTATTCTTTAGTTTAAGAGTAGTCCTTGTTGGTTTCTTTGATAGTCAGTCATACTAGTGACTCATGCGATGAAAGTTTTTACCTCGTTTTTATAGTACGCTTCATCATGTTGCAAATATCTTCACAAATATTCAGTAAAATTTGCAATCCTTTGTGAAAGATTGTGTAGGCCTATATTGATCTCCTATGCTTGTATGATTATGTCTAATATTTTGTTAATGTTTTTAGCAACATAGCCTCTAACTCCATTCAGTAATCAAAGTGCTTTTTTGATTGGATTTGAGGTTCTGAGAGTACTTGGAAGAGTCTGCTCTACCGAGAGTATGTCCAAGGGTTGTGCAAAGAGTGGCTTAGGAGTTGGTTTATCCTCAAGCTCAATTATTCTCTCCTTCAATCTAAGTGGTTTGCAACTCCTAGTCGAAAATCAAATCGAAAAGCGCATCTCCTATGGAACAATGTGGTTTCATGAGGGCAAATGGTCCAACTCCTTAGAAATCCACCACATTGCTTGATCTATGAACTAGCTTTCTATTTTTCAGACTGGCCTTGTCTATGTGCAGTTTCCTTTCGTGCTTGTTGTATTGAGTATTGTGCAACGTCAAGAAACACTGCTCAAACAACATTGATTCTTCTCTTGCAATATCTTGTGTAATCTCATGGCTTTCTTCAATTCTTTGGGATACCCAATCAGGTAGATCCGTACTATCAGTATGCATATCATCACCATCTCCTTGACTTCTTAGATCTTGTGAATTATCTATATTTGGGATTTATTTCCCTTTTTGTTGTGAGATTGCATGTGCATGTTCAAGATTAGTATGGCACAGTTTCTCTCTTCCATCACCTCCAACACACCCGTCATTACTCTCTTCTTTGTTTAGATTACGTTGTTGTGTTCTTTGTCTAGAGGAGCAGCTCTTATGTGTGTGGGGATTGGAGGAAGACTAGACATTAGTAGTGTTTTTCTCCCTTTATCCTGCTTTGCTTTTCCTCTTGGTATTTGAGCTTATTTATGTCAACAAGTCCTCACTACATCCATTGATTTCCTTTTTTACAGACGGATTGTCACACATTTCCTCGTCAAATCTTATGAATGGGTTACTATATCTTATGGATTTTAAGTATTGCAAAAACAAACCTAGGGTCAAAGCCACCTAGAGGATGTGATTCTTTTAGATTAAATGAACTAAGTGTTTTTGAGACTTCTTTCAAATGCGCTTGATTTTTGACCATTGTGTTACCAACTCGAAAAGACAATGTAATGAATTATCTTTTTCTTTTCTTTTAAAATAAAATGCACCAAGTTCTATATTGTCGACAAACTTCCACGATAAAATATCTATCGCAGACAAACATAGGGAGTAGAAGGGGATTTTCTTAGCAACCATACAACGAGATTTATGTATGGTTTTCCTCTTGAATTCAAATGCCCTTTCCATTGAGAAATTCCCCAGCTTCCCAAGTTATTCTCTTGGGCTCTTCCCCAACCAACATGTGTCTAAACTATCTAACAAAATAATCTTGAACAATGTAAAAATTGAATCGTTATTTATGTTTACATAGCCCCAAGTGCCATAATTGGACCGGTATGTTCTGTATATTTACACTCGCTTTAACATGGAGAGTATTTAAGACATTTCAATAGACAATTGCAAACACCAGATATGCGGTCATAAAAAAACTTCCAGTCCTTAAGTAGTTTCTCAACTGGAAAAAAAAAAAAAAATCACCTGATATCATGTGTGCCTAGTGCAACATGGATTCCTCTGAAAGGTAAAGTATAGTGCATACAGTGTTGACCTGGGTATGTGTGAATTCGACTGCCACCTAGCTACATGCGTGAATAGCTATGAAAAGTCTCAGTATGGCTCTTCTATCAAAGTTATATCAATTGTTGAAAGGTTGGTCGGCATGTTTGCAGATAGTGACAAAAATTCTCTCAATATATTGGAACCTCCTACCGAGAGGCTAGGAACATGTCTGCTTCCATAACCTTAAGAGTTTTATTTGCATAAGGAAGACGAAGCATTTTATTGAACACCTTGGGAGTAACCACGACTTGATTATTTCATTTTGATGTGACCTTAATCATTATTGTCCTGGAATCGAACCTTCGAACACACTAGGATACAAGTTCCTTGAAGTCGAAAAACACAGCCAACATTGACAAGCCCTGTGGTCTAGACTTTTCCTGTTTTTTTGTCTTCTGCACTCTTGTTCAATAACCACTCGTAGGAGGTAGACCAATGGAAATGCATGTCCTCTCTGTCTAGTGAATTGACAATATCACCACAAAAGGGTTGGGTTCTTCTTCTATTTTCCATACAACTTCTTTTTAAATCAACCTAACATAGGGGAAGGTTATGAATAATAGATTATCAAGCTCCATTTGATTTAAATCCAATTGCATGACACTTATTTACTAGGATGTCATTTCCACACATATGAACTAATTTGGAAGATGCATAATCATAATTAGAAACCATTAAGTAGCTCATAGAACAGTGGGACATTTACTTTGTATTATTCTTGATCATCGCCCTTTCTTTGTAAGTCGCACCAAATCAACTTGTCATAAAAGCTTCGGTTTTAGTGCAGATCACATGACTTGTCAAAATCTATGATGCAAAAGTATTGGATGTGAAGATGATGTGAATTGTGTAACATATGTGTGTGCCATGTACGGAGATACGATAGTAGCAAAAGAATCGGCACAAGGTGGAAAATAGCTAAGTAAAGAGGCTTTTGATGATGATTTTTTTAGAATATGGTTACATATTGAGTCAGTACATGGTCTGCATCATGGATGTCTACAACTTCAATACCAATCATCAATTTACAGTCTTTGTCATCTGACAGTTTCTACAAAGTCAATGTCCATGTCATATTCTTTAAGTTTAGCAAGAAAGTTTGTCCATCGACCTTCTCTAATTTGTTGTTGAAGCAATATTGTTACAAGAGGGTGTGTTACATAGGCTATATGCACCAGAATGTTGTTTTATTTTTCTATTAATTACACATGTGATTTTTTAAATGCACTTTGATATACGTGAAAGTTAAAAATAGTACATTATGAAGGTCCAATTACTTTAATGCCAACTGCATAGGGCATATTTACTAAAATTTCCTTTCCACACCTGACTTAGTTACAAGATATGAGAAATTATTAATAGAAGGCATTGGACAGCTCATAGGAAACAATGACATTTACTTCACACAACTGCTAAATAGCCTCTGTTTTTTGGCAAATCCTAGCAAATCTACGTGCCATAAATGACTCGATTATCATGTAAATTACGTTGCTTGTCAGAATCCCCAATCCTGAACAATTGCAAATGTGAAAGTGCGTAAGCGCAGGACTGGGCGAGACCCTCTTTTCTCCTAACTACCATGATTTTTCAAATGTTATATAAATTCTTGTGGCAATGGATTGTGTTTCAGAAATTTTGCTATCAAAAGGCATTTTCTATGTAGTGATTATTAAAGATTTGTATAGTTCCTCGCATTAGTTGTATACATGACGCTCAACTAGCCATGTCTTCTGCATGTGTGCACTTCATCAGGGATATTAATTACAATTTCAATACTAGTTATCGATTCACATTATTCGTCATTTAATAGTCTTGACAAAGTGGATTTCCATGTCATATTGTTCAAATTTGGCAAGAGAGTTTGCCTATCAATGTTCTTCAAATTGTATTTGAAGGAATATTGTTACTGGAGAATGTGGCATATACACTATGCGGGAAAAACTGGTGGTTTCTTTTTCTATCTATTATACCTGTGCTTTTTTCAATGGACTTTGATATACGTGAAACCTATGAATAGTACATTACAAAGGTCGAATTTCTTTATGCCAAAGTGCATGAGGTGTATTTACTAAAATTTCATTTCCACACCTAAATTAGATATGGAATGCGAGGAATGATAAATAGAAACCATTAACCAAGAAATAGGAAAGATCGACATTCACTTGGCACTGGTCCTAAATAGCCTATGTTTCTTGGCAAATCAACATGTAATAAATCACTCCCTTATCGTGCAAATTAGGTGTGTTGCAAGAAACTCAGGCATGAAACCATTGCAAATGCAAAAGTGCGAAAGTGCAGGATTGTGAGACGATAACTTGTATGAATAGTTCACACATGGCTTGAAAATAGAATTAGAACAACTGGTGGTTGTGCAAAACATACATCGATGCAAAGTGTTGATGTGTGGAAGATATAGGTACAGTGAATGTGGAGCTATGGTCACATATAGGGGCTTCGCACAACATGAAAAATGGTTAAGTAAAAAGGATTTCACTGAGGAACTTTAAAAATATATTGGATTGACAGAAGAATTTTTTACAAGATTTTCATTCAAAATTTTGTACTAGCATAACGTGTACATGAGCTATTATGACAAAAAAGATTCATTTCTTTCAAAAATCTCCAAATTAGATGCATTTTTACTTTGTAATTTGTCACATTGCGCGTAGAAATATAACCAAATCTTTGTAGTGCTAACAGCCATATCTTCAGCACTAGTGCAATCTGCAATATGTCTCAAGCACAAGCAATAATCTAGTCTATTTCCAGCTTCTATGTGTAGAATCCATAACTGGTCCATCCACATATGAGCATATGTGCACCTATGCACTTTTGCATTCTGTACAGTTATATCTTCAGCGATCTTGCATTTCACACAAGTGTATCCCCGCAAAGATGAGACTTATTTTATTTTCAAGAACTATGCGGAGAATTCAAACAACTCACCGCACTGCAGTCCCGCACTTTCGCACTTCCACACTTATAATACTTCAAATAGTTGGAAAATGACATATGTTTGCAATCCACTCAACACAATGGAACTTGTGTTTTAATTGATTAGTTGTATATGTAAATTTAGGATTCATCGTAATGCAGACCAAGAAAAGTTATAATAGTTGCTATTTGTTTTCAGTTCTATTCAACTGGTCATTTCATACAAGTTACTGGAGTCGTGCATAGCGATATAAATTTTCTATTTTGAAATCCTGGGACAAACATTGTGTTAACTTTTTTCTTTGCAAAGCCATGAAACAGATTATCTGGAAAAGCAATCAACTATGGCAGTTATCTTATTACAAGTTCAAGTGTTTAAAGTGCATTGGAACAGTACAAGAAAACAATTGGTTGAAGTCCATGGGAAAAAGAATTTAGAGACATAAATTTTGTATTGATAAAGAACTAGGGAAAATCGTATTGAAGACTTGTATGGTTTTTCCATATTTGCAATCATCGAATTGAAGTGGGAAACTTGTGGACAATTTCTGCCATATATTAATTTTAGTCAAAACCTCTACAATTCAATAAGTTTTTTGTTTGATATTTAAATTCCATATGAGTATGCACATATGCCAAATAAATAACTTGTCATTTGCAACCTTGTGTAGACAGTTGTACACAATATGCTCCGGAATAAGAAAAATATATGACTTAATGCAGCAATAAAACATCGTGTTTTTTGTTGAAGTTTGATTGCATTCAGTTCTATATATGCCAATTAGAATATTAGTATTAGTGTTTATTTATGATACATTTATCATATATACCGTAGAAATAAAAAAAATATTTAGTGAGACCAACTAGCTTAAATTAATAGAAAGTACATTGATCATTCCATGACAGGCCACAAAGAGGGCAATATATAGATCCACATTAATATCTAAAGGTAGAACACATGTAGTTGTGATTTGTTGTCCAATGATAGTGTGAAATTGTTTCTAGTAGTAATTTCTGACACTGTCAGCATATGCATATGTCGTTTGTAAACAACATCAAATTTGTTAAAGATATCAAGGTTGGCCTACAAATTCCATGTTAACTATGATTATGTAAGCATTAAATAGAAAAAATTGTTCCAATTGCAATCTAGCTCCAGTAACAATATATCAACGTTGCAATGTAACAAGACTGATAATAATAAACAACTAGTCCAATGTTCATTAAAATTTTCACATAATTTAATTGCAAAAATTCAATACAACAACACTGCAATGCTAACAATGTTCAATAAATACTTTGGACTCAAAATGTACATACAATGCACATGATATTGTTGGTATTTAATAACTATACAAGTAATATGTTTATACAATGTATATGTTATTATGCATCAGCATTTAGGTCAATATAAAAAATAATAACTAAATTATAGTTCTAGTATTTGTACAAAGAAATCGAAAAGAAATACATATAACTCATCACACATGTAGGATGACATTGTCTTCATTCAATCTCTATTCCACATACAGGACCACACTATCTTTGTTTAATGTAGATTTTCCATGCACTCAAAAATCGCGCAACATATAAAAAAAATTGGGTTTCTTTTGAAAATATATTTTCATATTGAATTTTTGTCAAGCCAGGAAGCGGCTCGTACAGTATAGGTTCCCTGGCAGTGCATTGCACATTATTGTTTTCCATTGTATGTATAATAGCACTTAGGAAATTTTTATATATAAAAGGGCATCTCTTATTACATCTTACATGGTCAAACATTGCATTTTTTATCAAGGCAAATGTGTCTACAGAAGAATTGCAAATTGCAAAGGTAGGTTCAAACGAAGTTGAATATGAATTTGCTACTATCATTGTACCTTTGACTTATTTATACAGTGCAAAGCTTAATAATTTAGGCTATATATGTGTGAGTGTATGTGTGTGTGTGTGTGTGTGTGTGTGTGTGTTTTCAAATAATTTTATACACTAAATTTGTAGATAGAGTTATCGATCTATACTTACAACATTTGTTGAGCCAATTAGTTTTTTTAGATCTTTGACTGCTTCTATTGTGAGTTCTATTATAAATGTCGATTGTGTTGTGTGAAACGCCTTTTATTTTGCATCACTCCTCTTGGTTATATTTATAAATAGAAAAATGGTAAATTTCCCTATCTGCAACTGTTGTTCCAGTGAAGCAAAGAAATTTCCATTTGTCTCAAACAGTTGAAGTTGATACACAAAACATTGTAATTGTCATATATCTTCACCTAAGATATATCATCATATAAATAATAAACCATTGACCATGGAAAAACATATTGTTTCTTTGTCATCCTCTGTGTTCTCATCTTTTATATGCAAAATGTACTATGATCCAACGTTTCTAGCAAGGGTGACGATAGCTCTAATAGTGTCGATTGGATACATGTCTATATTATTTGAAAAGTGTTTGATTGTTGTGTCTAGTACGAAATTGGAATCTTTACACTTTGGATACATAGTCTCCACAAAACTTGATTTAAGTATCGACATAACACGATCGGAATCACCATGGTCATAGCCACTTTTTGGTAGAATTTTGAAATTTGTAATAGATATTCTAGCTCTAGGAACAATATTTTTCTCATGGCTTTCAATGAGGTGTGCAAGAACAATCAATGTAACTGTCATCGTGCCATTTTCATTTGTCATATCAGAACACATGATTTTGCGTGATCTATTCACTTTATCCAAATATGTGTTGTAAACAACCATCACTCTCCAATGAATACTTCTCCAATTCTACTACTATTCAAGTCCTCTATTGAGACAATATTATGAGTTGTAGAGTTGCATCATTGTATAAAAATCACATAAAATAAGCAATATGAAGAACAGTTTCCATGTATTTCTTACCCAACTACACAATATACATTTTTATATATATACATACATTTACAATTTCTCTTGTTGCACATGGATAGTTGCTTCACCTGTTCCTGTCACACTTGACACTCCAACATTAATTACTTCAATTCCAGGTATACCTATTTCGCTTGAACTGAACATAGAAATTTGTAAATTGCATAAGCACCTGACGTTATTTGTTTTTCATGTTTACAAGAGAGTGTTTATAAATATATTCCTATGTCTTGGTGGTTATTGCAACGTGCAGATGAAAAATATCTTTTGGAAATTTACCTCTGACTCTATTGTTGGGTGGATGTTTGTGATGCATTAGATAATTCCTTGGCTCATCCAACTTCTCCTGCTTGTAACACCGAATATGTGAACACAAAGCACATACAATATATTTTATATTGTGTTTACATTGACATATGCTCCTGTTGTTTTTTTGGGGGGGGGATAGATGTACATCAACTATGCAACACACAAATGCATATTGCACAACACACGGTACATAGCACTGCAAACTTGTTAATTATATCTACAAGATTAAATTGCAAAAATGCCTACAAATGCAAAATCTTTTCCAAGTATAATATACTTTGTTATGAACATTGACTCCTTGGCACTATCCATTGTAACAAACTTGTACTTTTATGCTAGAAGATGTATATGCATTTGCACAACACTTCTAGCCAGATCTTGCAATTGAAATGCATCAGCAATTAGAAATCAATGCCACAACCATTGCATGATCCTATGGAACTGTAAAAGCAGTAGAACATGGTGGAATACATTTATGTGGTTGAGAAGAACACACAGAAAGAATATAAGGATCCTAATAGCTAGTACAATATTTAACAGTCAGGATCTTTGGCATTGTTATATGCTAGCAAATCCCTCAAACACCCCAAAAATTCTCGATGTCGAAGCCAACATATACAGCCAACACAAAGCATTTTACCCCCACAGTGTGCTCACCTATATTCTCCACACATGTTCTCTCCGCATACGTATATGGCTCGTACAGTTGGGACTGCTAATTCTATTTTCAGCCATTGTGCGGATAATTCATAAGACTGATCATTGCCCAATCCTACCCTTCCACACCTTCATATTTGCAATCATTATGTGTTAGGGGTTCTGACATGACATGTAATTTACACGATGACTGATTCATTTATGGCACTTTCATTTGCTCAGATTTGCAAAAAACTGAGGCTATTTAGAACTTGTGCAAAGTAAATGTTGTGGTTTTCTATGAGCTTTATAATGCTTTATATTAAGCATTCCATGTATTCCTTAACTAACTCAAGTGTGGAAAGCAGATTTTAATAAATATGCCCTGTGCACTTGGCCTTAAAGAAATTTGACCTTTGTAATGTACTATTCATAACTTTCACGTTTATCAAAATGCATTTAAAAAAACAAACATATAGGAGATAAAAAAAGAAAAAAATATTCTTGTGCAGATAGCCTATGTAGGACACCTTCCAGTAGAAGTATTGCTTCAACAACAATTTAGATAAGGTCAACGAACAAACCTCCTTGCTAAACTTAAACAATATGACATGGACATTAAATTCATGGAAACTGTCAAATGACAAGTACTGTAAATTGATGACTAGTATTGAAGTTGTAGACATCCCTCATGAAAATGATGTACTAACTCAAGATGTAACCATCTTCCAAAAAACTTGTCATTAAAAGTCACTTTACCTAGCCATTTACAAGACAACCTGACAAGTCAACAGATTTACAGATATCAGATTACAGGTGAATTCATGGGCAGCACATAGGAGACTGGAAACTATGACACTCTTGCATAGGCGACACAAGGACTAAAGAGATTTTGCAATATCAAAGCATCAAGCAATCTGATCCAACTAGATCACACACGTACGACGTGTGTGGATAGTTATGAACCCACATTATGTAAGGGACACCAGGAGTATAGTGAATTGTTGTCGCTCCATATAGTATTAAAGGAACCTAAATATGAATTGCAACATATCAGTACAAGAACATCGGCGCATGGAGCTGGGGAAAAAATGGGAACATCATTGCGCCAGTTTTCGATCGTCTTTCCAACTATTTATACGACTTGCTAGGGCCATATTATTCTCGACCAATCTATATTTCTTTGCAAATAGATCTCCCACAAGCTGTCAATTAAGCAGTTCCACCAACCACCCAGCCATCAAGTCCATTTATGTCAGGAACCATAGTTCGACCAAAAATTCACCGCATCCATGGCTTCTCCTAACAAACATGCAATTTATTATAGCCCATAATTCATGCAGACTGCTTGTAATCCCAACGTTTCATTCTCACTTCGGTTGACACTAAGAAGGAAATTGTTGGGGAGGGGACTTGGCCTACAGTCGATGAGAAAGATCCCTAGCCTTTCCAAATAGTTGCTTGAACTGTGCTTTGAAGTTCATGTGGTTCACCATATTTCTGAGTCAACATCTATTATGCATGTCGCCATGTATCAACACCTTTGTTGAACTTGGCAGGTCCATTATGCGGACTACCCTCTCTATCGATTTTAGTTTTCCTCCTCTTCCTCATTATCAACCAGGCTTAACCAGAAAAAAGGATGACTTTGGGCATGTCTGTTGGAGCAGTTACTTGGTCCTTACTATTAGCAAGTGCTCGAGTAACTAGGCAAAGTTCTAGATGCACCACTTGGGCTAGCTAGTTCTTGGATTTCTGGAATGCAGGATGAAGCACGACCACACTTCGTCGGTCCAAACAAAGGCCAATCAAAGAGACGTCGTCAACCTAGACAAATGTACACCAAGTCCAGCTTCCACATCTAGGATGACTCTACTCATTCAAAAATTTGTGTTGGGCTGCAACAACATCCCAGATAGATGGTTTTCACTTACTCAATCAATGTGCGAGTATCCAACTGTTAAGAACCAAATATCAATATAGCATAGAAAAACCTCAGAAAAAGTACTCAATGCCTTGAAAAAGAGATAATTTTAGATAATAAGCCTCTTCGAGGGGGAAACCTGTTTTTACCCCACTTAAATGTTCAAGTACAAGATGATTCAAAATGAAAATGTCTCCTTGGTATATATAGGAGACTAGGAGGTATAATTACAACTAATGGCTTAAAGCCGACATAAATAAAATAACATTACTAATATAATATGCC
>SNQJ01S0021892.1:109032-131330 GCA_010110895.2 Picea sitchensis | reverse complement strand
AATTGCAATAACATCATCATTTTATTTTTCAATATTTATAACATTTGCAATCCAGAATGGATAACCATGTGGATCTTTAGTCGCTAAAAATGCACTCATGCTACTCTCCTTAATATCTTGTACTGAACCCCTGTAAAGGTCTTCCATGGCTTCACGTTTTGCACGCGACCTTCACGAACCAATATACATTTCTCTTTCCTCTGCTTGTGTAAACTCAATAGCACCTTGAGATTCTTGTTGAACTTCAACAACGTTTGTTTCTTCAGATTCATTTGGCATATTTTGTGGCCAATGAAATGAAGTCTTCAACAATGTATATTCATGTTGGCACAGGGGCAGACCCATGGTTTAGCTCTAACAATGCACCAACAAGCCCTAACTACTGGCCCTTTTGGTAACACCTGCAAAGTAGATGCAGTCTCACCCGAAGTAGCAATAGGGGGTTGTAGGACATAGGTGTCTACAACCAGAGGAAATGCAAGTGGAACCAAGGCAACAACACATGGAGATCTGATTATTCTTACCAAGCATAGACCTACTTTGCACAATGATATATCATATCTAACATACTAATGCATAAACAATGTAAAAAAAGTAAAGAACAAAACATCAATCACACACAACACGAGATATACGTGGTTCACCCTCTCCCTAGGGCTACGTCCACAGAGTTGTGCTTTATAATATATTAGATGGAAGCATACAGTTCTATCTACGCTCTTAGCTTGCAGATCTTTCTCTCCTTCTCTCTTCTCTTCTCTCTATCTCCCCTCCCTACGCACCTAGATGGAGGGTTGATCTTTGCACCCAGCTGAATATCTTACAATACCAGAAGGCTCTCGCACTCAACATTTCTCTCTTCTTAAGATGATGATGACACTGACTAATGTCATTTCTCTCACAATCGCGAACCCCTCTTCTCTCCTCTAGGTTCTTATTTATACATTACAATAGCTCATCGACAACCTTAGGCTGAAACCTAGGTGTCAAAATCCTAGATACCAAGACCCTAGGTGTCTAAAACCCTAGGTCATCTTGACCTGCATTTTTTGGGCTTCACCAGCCTGTCTTTCCTTCCTTCTCGTGAGGTGCTCCAAAGCATCCAACGCTGGATTTTTCCACTTGCTGAGTTTTCCACAATCCATCTTCCTTACTGATCTGTCATCCTCGATCTCCTCGTCCAACGACTTGCTTTCTCTTACTTCACTTCGTCTTTTCTTCTCTTTTGGTCACTTCGACCCAATCTCAGCCAGTGTGTCTTCTGCGTAGTTCACATTTCGTCTTTTCTCTCATAATCTTTGCTTTCTTCCATAACCAAGGGCCAACAGGACCCCAATACTCACTTGTGACTCATCCCGAGGCACTTTGATTTGAGCCTTCTTCTTTACTTCGACTTCAGATTGTGCAGAGCAGCCTGTGCTTTCTGCTCGATCCTTCTCTACTGTGTGAAAACATTCTTTTCTGTGTCTGGTACCCAGTTTCAACCGCACTTGGTACCTGGACCCTTCTTTTTCTGCTCTTACTGAGCATTGTGAGGCAATTAGTTATCATAGTACAATTTCAACTGGCTCCTGTTCACGAAACCTTCCTTCCACTCTCCATTCAAAGTCTTCAATTGCGCAGCTCCTCCTTCCGTGATATATACAACCTCATATAGCCCTAGCCAATGTGTTCTGAAATTTCCTGGATGCTTCACTAACTTAC
This sequence comes from Picea sitchensis, assembly GCA_010110895.2. Classification (NCBI taxonomy): domain Eukaryota; kingdom Viridiplantae; phylum Streptophyta; class Pinopsida; order Pinales; family Pinaceae; genus Picea; species Picea sitchensis. Next base: position 129,626 of record SNQJ01S0021892.1, on the reverse strand, counting down.
TGTCGTATACCAATACCAGATCTCCTTGCTTAAAATATTTCTTTTTGATGTGTCTGTCATGGTAGGCCTTTTCTCTTTCCTTCTGTACCTGTCGATGGAATCCTGTAATAAATCGTTCTTCTTCTAGTTCTACCAATTGCGCGAGCCTCTCTTGAACAACGCTAATGTCATCCATATCTGTAAAGGCTGCAATTCTCAGACTAGGAACCAAATATTCCATGGGTACAACTGCTTTTAGGCCATAAACCAACTTAAAGGGAGTCTGCATTGTCAGCTTCTTGCAAGTAGTTCTATAGGCCCATAACACTGCTGGTACTCTCCAGTCCCAGTCATCCCTGTTTACACTGCAAATCTTCGTCAGCGCTATCTCCAAGATCTTATTGAATGCTTCAACTGTCCCATTCACTTGTGGATGGTAAGGAGTACTCTTCTAATGGTGAACTGAAAATTCCTGAGTCAAGGCTTCGATGGTCTTATTAATAAAATGTGTGCCTTGATCGCTCATGAGAGTCTTTGGGCATCCAAACCTGGTTATGATATCATCAAATATGAACCACGTAGCTGTAATTGCACTACAGTCCTTCACTACTCTTGCTTCGATCCATCTTGTCAAATACTCTGTCGCAGTGATTATGTACCCAGCTCCTGTGCACTTTCCTGATGGGTTTATAGGTCCCATGAAATCAATGGCCCATTTCTCAAATGCTTGTAAAGTTAGCTAGGGTGCTAAAGGCATCTCATCTCTTCTGGAGGGTTTCCCAACTCATTGGCATACATCGCAGGCTTTGTAGTAATCCTTAGCATCCTTGTGTAAGTGGGCCACCACAGGCCATCTCTAAGAACCTTCTGCGCTGTTGCCTTTCCTGCGTAGTGTCCTCCTGCGATTCCTTCATTTGATTTTTCTGAAATCAGTGGTATTTCTGCCTCCATAACACATCTCCTTAGGATCTCATCAGGTCCCATCTTGTATAGTTGTCCGGTTATAAGTGAAAAATATGTAGCGTGCACTACTAGTTGTTTCTTCCGAATGATTGTATAGTCACTAGGTGTCATTCTTGTTGACATGAACTAGACTATCTCGACAAAGTGATCATCAACCTTTCTAATGGCCAACAACTGTGCATCTGGTAGTGTATCCTCCAAACTAGTAGGTTCCTCTCCATGCTCCAACCTAGACAAATGATCAGGTCCCTTGTTCATTCTCCCTGGCTTGACCACTATCTCAAAATCATATTCCTGGAATAACAGAAGCCATCTGCATATTATTCCTCCCAACACTAGCTTTTGGACTAAATATTTCAGCGTGGAGTGATCGGTGAACATCTTAAAATGTCCTCCCAAAAAGTAGTGGCGAAACTTCTGCAACGTGTACACTATAGCTAAACCTTCTCTCTTAGTGGTAGTGTAATTGATTTTAGCTGTAGATAGCTTCTGACTAGCAAAGGCTAATGGGTGGTGAATATATCCTACTCCTGGTTGTGCTAACACGACTCCTAATGCAATAGAGGATGCATCGACATGCACATGAAATTCCTTTCTCCAATTTGGGAAAAATAGAATAGGCACAATAACCATCTTTTGTTTTAATGTGTCGAAGCTCTGTTGGCATTCTTCTGTCCATTGGAACTGACAATCTTTCTTCAAAATATTCTCCATGGGTGCTGTAATCTGTGCATATCCCTTAATGAACTTCTTGTAGTATCTNGGGGGGGGGGGGTAGATCAACAATAATGGAGATCTTAGATGGATCTACCAACAACCCCTGCTTACACACAATATGGCCTAGCAACACTCCAAAGGGTGAAAAGAAGATGCACTTGTTTAGATTCAAGGAAATCTGACATTGTCTGCACTTATCCAACATTAGTCTTAAACATTCAATATGATTTCGCAATATGCTAAAAATAGTCCAATCATCAAAATATGCTTCCAGAAATTTATGTAAAAAATCCTTGAATGATTCGACCACCACCCTAGAAAATATGGCATGTGCATTCTTCAATCCAAATGACATCACTGTTTACTGGTAGGATCCCCATTCTGTTGCAAAGGTGGTCTTATGGCGATCTTACTTGGCAATCTTGATATGATGGTATCCTAAAAATCCATCTGCGAAGAAGTAGACCTCCTCTCCTCCCACATTGTCTAACACTTCATCAGTGAATGGTGTAGGGAATGGGTCATGCAAACAAGCATCGTTCAACTTCCTAAGATCTACACAGATCCTGATCTCTCTGGTCTTCTTATCTTGCACCACCATAGGGCTAATCCATTCTAACTCTTCAACATGTTCTATGATTCCTGCTTCCAACATTTTGTCGAGATCAATCTTGACTTTCTCCTTATACTTGGGGTTCAATCTGTAGGGTCTCTTCTTGACTGGCCTTGCATCTGGTTTCAAGGGGATCTTCATCTCTCCCATAGGCCCTTTAATGCCCTTCATATCAGTCAAATTAGTTGGAAACAAGTCCTGATATTCATGCAGTAATTTTGTGATCTTGTCAATAGTGGCAACATCCCAATAATCTCCAACGTTTGCAAGCTTCAGTGTTTTCTCTGTTCCAATGTTAACTTTATTGATTTTAATTGGCTTTCCAAGAAAAGGTAGTTCGACTCCTGGTCCTTCTACATCTCTTTTTCCTTATGTTTCTGTGATTTTCACCTTCCTGGGATCATCGTCTTCATCTACGTTGATATTGTAACACCCTTGCAATTTCTGAAGAGGTGCAGCCCATTCATCCTCTTCTTGTTCAACAGGGAGTCTAGGTGCCTCCTCAATGACTTTCTGTCTGACAACCTGTAAATATTGATCCACCGTAGGGTACTGGCTTTAAAATAAAAATGTAGCTACAAAGTTCTGAGTCATACCTTCCCAATCTGCAGTGGTGAGGCGCAATTCTTCTTGTAGATACCAATTAATAGGCATTGTGTCTAGAGTACTGATGAAATTATGCACCCACTGCTCTTGAGGAATGCTTCTCCAGGCCTCCTCACAACCTTGCACATGGTCCTTCAGACATCTTTGACCTGTGTATCAAACTTCACATCCTTCAAAGTCGTCTGAAAATCGCGCTGTCATCAAAGTGCGACATTGCATCCAGTCCACGATGTTCCTTTTATGTGTTCCCCACCATCTCGCTGGAGTAGCTTTCAAAGCCTCATCCAATGCCAACAACCTTTGTTGTACTGGTACAATTTCTTCAAATTCCAACAAGAAATCTTCTAAATGATTTAGACCATCAAAGGTGGGAAATTTACTTACTTTTGTTCCAATCCAGCGAACTTCCCTGGTCAGTCTAGCACATCTCCGCATAGATACTTCGTACATTTTGTTCTTCCAGTTCTTAAGTTCTTCTTTTGAGTCCGATGAGCATGAACTGTCACTTCACCAACTTAAATTCCCATTTGTTGTAGGATTAATGTAGTCCTGCTGTCTTGATATCAATTTGTATATATTCTCAAGTTCATATGAGCGGTCTTCCTCTCTGATGGGTTCTGTGTATCTTTGAACTTCATCAGGATCTAGAGGTGTAATGACCCTAAGGCCATCACCTTCAAATTCCATTCTTATCTTCTTTAAATCAACCACAGTGGAATTATTGAAAGCCCAATCAGTTACTAACAACGTAGGATAAGGAAAACTATCATCAACTATCTCAATAACCTCGAAGTACGCAAATGTTCTTACTCCATTGATGTCCACAGAGACATGCTCCAGCCTCCCAAAGGGGATTACTGCCTGCTGATTAGCCATCCTAAGATTGATAGGGGAATATATCAACTTAGGTTTTCCCATCAGTGCCCAGGTCTGCTTCGTCATAACATTGACCTCTGACCCTAAGTCGAGGACCACATAATCTATATCATAATCTCCAATCTGATCATTCAGGTGTAGTTCCTTATTTGTACTTCTCTTTTTGGATATTTGTTGTACTAATTTATTCAGTAGAGGCTCCACCTTTCCTAGATCATACTGTTTCTTCAAGTTTTGTAGTTCTTGTACAACTCTTTAATCATTTATCAAGTTAATACAAGTATATAAGAATTCCATAAGCTTTCTTACCTCTTTTCCTTCTCCAGGAAAAACAGTCTGATCAAAGGCCAGGGGCATTCCACGTTCTCTCACTTCTGGTTGTGCCTTTGATGAAGACGCTTGATCTCTTCCAAACTCTCTTCTTGCTTCATCAAATGTCTGTTTCTCTTTCTTTGGATCAAACTCCCGTGTCTTCTCTGCAACTTTTCTGACCCTTGGTTCTTCTATAATCTTCCCTGGAGTCACTCTGTATTCTCTTGTACTAGCACCCCCTCTAGTGATAACAATGACTCTAGGATCCTCTCCGTGAGGTTCTGCTGATATTAGTTGTACTTTTTGGTTTCCTCCTTGTCTCTCCTGAAGTTTGGCTAACAACGCATGACAATCTTCTATTACATGTTCAAACGAGTTGCAGTAGCTGCAAGTGGTACAAGGGTTCTGACAGTCCCTTGCCAAATGTCCTAGCTGTGCGCAGTTATAACAAATGATCTGACCTCGACCTCAGCCCATGCCTCCTCCTCGTCCTCTTCCTCTGAATCCACTGTGAGGGTTGAAGTTTCCTCTTCCTGGGGAATTATACTGCATAGTGTTTCCTTCTTGCTGTACTTCGCCTTGAATTTTGTATATATCCCTTGACCTTTCATGCATGAGGTCATAATCCCTACAATCCCTATCATCATGCCCCACTGACTTGCAAAATGTGAAATACATATTTGCGGGTGTCTGAACATATTTTTTCATGTAGTAGCATTCACCAGGGTGATGTTTATTCCTATGTACCTCGCACCACAATAGGGTAACTTGCTTTAAAGGGCTTGGAGCTCTAGAAGCCATGTACTCATGAAATAGAGGAAAATTCTCCTTATCATGGCCCTCTAATTTACATATGATACACCAGATGTCTTCTCTTTTATCTTTTCCCTTGTCTTTCATCATATCTTCGACCTACAGAGATAAGCTATTCAACTGACTCAAAATTTGAGTCATACCTGAGATGGATTCTCCCATAGGGGTTGATTCTAATTTCATGGCGATCTCCAATACCTCGGCCTACAAAGCGATCTTCTATTGCATCATAGGGACTCTAATGTGTGGCAATAGGGCAACAATGAACCATTCCTTGTTCTTCTCGTTTGGGATCTGAAAATTCAACCGACCCGTCAAGGTCTTAAACCTCTTATCAAACTCCCAAACAGGTTTAGCTACTCCTTGCTTGATTTCTTTCAGTTCTGTAATACACTGTGACTCCGAATTGGGTTTCTTGAATTCTGCAACCAACACATTCTTAATCTCATTCAGCGGTTTAGGCTGTGCAATTCCTTGGACAAGTTTCATGTACCAGCTCAGTGCGCGGTCTCTTAGGGTAGTACTAAACTGAACTCTCTTAACTGCTTCATCAGTGACATTCTTAATACTCCATACAGCTTCACATAAGAACCAGTGCTGATTAGGATCTTTAGATCCATATCCCTTAAAGATAGGTAGCCTCATCTCATCTGCCATAGATCTTCCTAAGTTTCTTGACTGAGTATGTGCTGAAATGCTAGTAACAATACTTTGAGTGCTTCGATAACTCTAACTATTATGGTTACTTAATGTTGTTAAAACAACATGAGGAGTAATAGTACTTACTTCGACAGTTTGCGCGGTTCTTGAAGTTTCTGACTCTTCTTGGCGAGGTTTTTTAGTCTTCCCTTCTTTTTCCCTAGCGGACTTTGAATGTTCCTCGTTCAATAACTCTTCTTCTTCTCCACTGTAGAACCCTTCTTCCTGTAGTGGTTCGTGGCTCTGCTCGAACAAGTTCACCAAAGGAACTTCTCTGAAGGTTCTCCCACTGCGCATGTGTCCGACCTCTATGTCACTATCACTGTCTTAGTTCTTGAACATTAGCTTTTCGATCAGACCCACTTACTGTATTTTCAAGATGTTCTTCTCATGCAACAACATCTTGATCTTCAAATTCAAGAAATGTAAAAATTTTCCTCTAGGTCCCTTAAAGAAATATCTCTCTTCTTGGCTATACGACTATACTCTATCAATAGCAAACTCAGTAATGTACCCTCCAATAGTGCTATCAAACCAGTGATCTACTGCTCTTGACACGGTGTTATCAACTCTCTTGACCTTCTTGATCAACACCGACGTCCAAACCACAGGCGGTCTAGATCTGAACTCAAACTGGGTATCTTCTAATCTAGGTAACCACTCGTATATCTCCCGATGAATCCCTCCAAATAAAATCTCGTGTATATCAGTGAAGATATACCTTCCCAACCAATCCCTTGTACTAATATTAGGGTTCTTGTTCTGGGCTTCAGCAAAGTCCTTCTCTTGTTCTTCTATCCACTTTGAATATCTGTCTTCGATGGAAACCACCTTGACATACCCTCAAGAAGATCCTGGTCTCGGCAACGGAACCATTTGTTGACATAGGGGTAGACCTAGGGTTTAGCTCTAACAACGCACCAACAAGCCCTAACTACTGGCCTTTTCGGCAACACCTGCAAAGCAAATGAAGTCTCACCTGAAGTAGTAATAGGGGGTTGCAGGACACATGTGTCTACAACCAGAGGAAATGCAAGTGGAACCAAGGCAACAACGCACGTAGATCTGATTATTCTTACCAAGCATAAACCTACTTTGCATAGTGATATATCAGATCTAACATACTAATGCATCAACAGAGTAACATAAGTAAAGAACACAACATCAATCACACACAACATGAGATATACGTGATTCACCCTCTCCCCAGGGCTACGTCCATAGAACTGTGCTTTATAATATATTAGATGGAAGCATACAGTTCTATCTGTGCTCTTAGCTTGCAGATCTTTCTATCCTTCTCTATTCTCTTCTCTCTATATCCCCTCCCTGCGCACCCAACTGCAGGGTTGATCTTCGCACCCAGCTGAAGATCCAATACCAGAAGGCTCTCACACTCATCACTTCTCTCTTTCTTAAGATGATGATGACACTGACTAATGTCCTTTCTCTCACAATTGCGAACCCCTCTTCTCTCCTCTAGGTTCTTATTTATACATTACAATAGCTCACCGACAACCTTAGGACAAAACCTAGGTGTCAAAACCCTATATACCAAGACCCTAGGTGTCTAAAACCCTAGGTCAACTTGACCCACATTTTTTGGGCTTCACCAACTTGTCTTTCCTTCCTTTCCGCGAGGTGATCCAAAGCATCCAATGGTGGATTTTTTGCTTGCTGAGTTGTCCACGATCCATCTTTCTTGTTGATCTGTCATCCTCGATCTCCTTGTCCAACGACTTTCTTTCTCTTACTTCGCTCCGTCTTTTCTGCTCTTTTGGTCACTTCGACTCAATCTCGGTCAGTGTGTCTTCCGCACAGTTCATATTTCATCTTTTCTCTTGTAATCTTTGCTTTCTTCCATAACCAAGGGCCAACACTTCATTTGTTGATATTGAAATTATGTCACTTTGACTATTGAAAATAGACTCCCACCAAACAGAATCAACAACATCAAAGTAATCATATGTATCCTTAATAGAATTTTTTGTTTCTTCTAGGCATTCAAAATAATCTACATCTCGATTACGCCTCCGTGCATTATGGATTTTAGCAACTGATTGTACAAATAATAACTTTGATGCAAATATTGCATGATTTGGAATGGACTTCAAAAATGCTAAACCTGATGAAGGCCCCCATTCTATAGTAGTTGAATACTGTTTTCCCCATTTAAGTGTTTTCCCATCAATTTTTTTGAAACAAAATTGATGTTGGAAGCTAATGTCATTAAGCTGCTCAATACATTTTTTCTTTACGATGCGATCCTTGAATAAATCTTTGCATGTCAACAATTTCTTCTAATATATGAAAAACAAGATCTGGAATGTATGCTTTTTTAATACCTTCAATCAATTATGGTAGGCTTCCAACATTTTTCCTCTTCAATGTTACTGAAAAACGACTAAACATTTGATCAATATGATCATGAGTGTGTCCAACAAGAAGGAAACCAAATTCACCTTTTGAAAGATTCCCATTTCAACAAGCATGCTTAGATATCCAAACACAATTTGATTTTATTTTCACGACTAGTGTTGTGCAACTGTAGATAGAGAACTTGAGGAAGATTTCTAGATCAATGAGTGAACACACGATGAATTACGGTGATGGTCAGAATTGCATCATTATGAATATTTGGAGATGTGAAGTAAACCATTTGACACATTTTTCCATTGAAAACCATACAACCAACCAAGTGAAACTGAATGAAATTCTCTTCTTGTAAATTTTTGGGTGTATGGACAAAATGCGGTAGAAGTGTTCTTCTGGTCCATGCCATCAATTATCATACCTAAATATTTGTTTGGAGAATCATAACACTTCTTTTGATGTTTGTACAACTTTTTCCTTTCACTTTATTGTTGATTCTGATGTTCTTGAAGTGCTTTGACTATGGAATATGCACATGACATAAAATGAAAATATTGATAATATGTTTTCATAGTTGATAACTATTCAATTTAAAAAAAACAAAATAGTAAATACATGCCTCTTTCTTCCCCTTCAGATTTATCTCTTCTTGATTTAAGAGTAGCACATATATTGCAAATCCCCATCATTAACTTCTTAGGAATACGAAAATTATTGAATTGTTTCTTCCATATTCTTGTAAAATATGCATATGTAATAAAATTACCATTTCCTTCAACACCTTCAACATATCCTTTGTACAAGTTGTATATTTCCCTCCTTGAGAAATTATCTGGAATATGTATTGTGTCTCTATCTGGCATACACTCTCCATGTTTGGAAAATAAATCACGCATCCATGACAATGTATTGTTTGTGAATGACCCACTCTCTGGTCCATTATGTACCTTTGAATAAAACTATCTTTTTCCAACCTTGTCTGGAGTCTTGATAGACGAATATTACCAATTGAGTGATTTTTTTTGAAATCCTTTTGGCAAAGTAAAATAGTCCCAATGTGATAATCATATCCTGTATTGGTGGATATCATGCACCCCATCAAATATCAATTTTGCATGCTCCTATTCATTGACAAATATGTCTTCCTTTTATTCAGGGCATACATGTAGACCATGCTTTTCAAACAATTCTTTTGACAACATTCACTTGAAATCAATTCAGTTATGGAAATTGATTTACTGATAAATTAAGAGAAAATGATATACAACACACACAACCCATACTCCAGTGAACAACAACAAGTTAAAACAAATATGAATTAGAAGAAGCCTTAAGTATAGCAATTAGGTCCTATCATAATCCTTAAAGAGATCTAATTTTACCACCATAACTAGCATCTTTTTTATTCTAATGGAATGAATCCCTTCTTGAGTAGTACATATTGCTTCATGAATCTGCATCCCCTCTTAAAAACCTAATTGCTTAAGAGATATAATATTTGAGATGATTTTTTTTACCACATCCCCATATTTGGCATTGTCTTCTCCTTCTCCTTCTGCTTCTTCAAGCTACTATCCTTGTTTCTCTAGTTTGTTGTCTACTCTCCAATTCCTCAATTCTTCTTCTTAATGCCTTTAGTTCTTTGAAAACTATTATACTTCTGCCTCTTCTAACCATTTGGGCACTTACCTCCTATCAACTTCTTTGATCCTTCCTCTAGCTCAATCCACTATCCTAGAAATTCCAACCAACTATGATACCACATGGTGTAGTTGTGGGGTGCGACAAACCTAATTTAGACAAACTTCGATCTTCAAAGTCTATGTACAACAACTTGCAATCATGTATGTGATGAAAGATGCACTATGCTAACTTAAATGAACAACACAAAAATAAAACAGCATTCACATGAGGAAAGAGTAGATGCTCATCATGATTACTAAGAATATTAAAAACATGTACAAATCCCACTCTACACTTGAACAGTCTACCCAGGTTATACAACCAACTCTCTATCAAGACCACTAACTTTAATACAATATTGACAAACAAATAAATGTACAATGAGAAAAACTAACTAAACCCAACAATCACCATCCCATCTATTGATTTTGTAGTTTTTCACAACTCTTCACCTACCTTCTTAGCCACTTCACAACCATCCTCGTTTGAATCCACAAACATGTGTCATGTTTTTTGCAAGAGGGTAAGGAAAAAAAGGTGTGAGTGGACCCTTAGTTAAGTGTTTTTCTAGCCCTTGATCCAAGTTGTAAGGTGTCGATTGAGGGGTTGTGGTGGATGAAACAAACCCTTGATTGAGGGTCTATTGACGATCGATTTAGTCTTTGATCAAGGGTTAGAAAAAAAAACCTCAATCAAGGGTTTGAAAGTTTATTTAACTTCCACACACCAATGAGAAGCTCGATTCTTCCCTTGAATTGTAGAATCTCTCAAGCCATTGAGATGCTTGATTCAACAAAAACTTGATCCAACCTTGATAGAAATGCGGATCAACCATCACCCACTAAACTATCATTGAGTTGTGATGCCGTCATCACTATGTCTATGAATGGTGGCTTTTATTTTTCAAATAATTTCTAAAAATTAGTTCCATTTTTTTGTTTTGTTTTATACATATTCTATCAACTGACAATGTAAAAGATGTCAATTTTATTTTTAACCATGTATTGACAAGAATAAATGATGCCATATTATTTCCAATCCTCCAATAGTAGACAAAGGGTTGAAAATGATCCATGAACATGTTTTCTTGTCAATACATGGTTGCAAATAAAACTGGCAACATAAGTGTTGCTGATTTTTTAGTTTAGAGTAATCAACTAACAAAGTTTACACTACTACTTTTATTTTTTACTATGCATCGACAAGTAAAATTGTTGTCAAAATTTTCAATCTTGTTGTAATGGACAAAGGATTGAAAATGATTAGAGGATATTTCTACTTTTTGGTACATCGTTGAAAATAAATTTGATAGCATTTATTTTCAACAAATTTTAAAATAATGTTCAGATGCAAGTTATACCTAAGTTTTTTCATAATAAACATTAGGATTTTGTATTATAAAAGGTTTCTATTGAACTGTACAACTACATTTCTTACAAAATGGAGTGAAGGCATGAAGGCCATACCCCTATTTCTCATAATATCATTGATCCATATAGTTTATAATTATAACATATTTTCCAAAAGCACTTGGGCAAGTTGCCACAAGTGTATTTCCATACAAATTATTTTGGTAAAAGTACAAAAAATAAAAAAAGCATCTAAAAAAAATAAGAAACATTAACTTAATAAAGATAAGGTATCCACCTCATGGTCCACTTTTGTAATTGTGTCTTCAAATTCCATAGCCACCACAGTTAATGCAATTGAGTGAGAGGCTGGGGTTCCAACAACTTGCACTAGGTACTAAGCGACAACACATTCCATAGAAGTTCTGAGTAGGTTAGAAGAAATTCCACATAATTGTCCATATGAATTGGTGGAAGAGAGGTCGTCAATGTAGCATGAAGGTTTAAATGGACCATTATGCATTCTAGGATAGACTAAATAAATGCAAGATTGGAATTCGTTTGAACCTACTTTCCCCAAATCATCATCATTAGGGCTCACGACTCCTTTCGCTCAAACATGTTTAGAATGTGTTCTCCAGTTTTGATGGTGCATTGGTCCTTAATTTTATAACTCTCCTTCAATCACTTCTCAAGTCCCTCCTTCCATCAGTTTTAGTGCAATGCCGAATATGTCACATTTCCATAGGTTTCTATTATATTTTTATCACATTGCCTTAAACCCTTATGTAGGTATTTTAGCTCATGGAGGAGGCAACACTAATTCCTACAGTGACAATGCACCATGGGAATACACACTCAATGATGAGGAATACCGAAATACGATATACACAAAGTCCGTTGAGGAGCTAGCATTTACTTCTTCAAATGCACAATGCCTTTTGGAGCATTAATCCCCCAAGTTGTCAATTCATCCCACACACATGATCCCTTTCCAACATTTTATCACTCATAAATTGACCTATGTGAAAGAAAGGGGGATGAATGAGGTAGGTCAATGATGGATAATTATTCTTCTCACTTGTATGCATGCGATGCAACATGTCTTGGTAGCCATAGCTTCTTGCAATAATGCATTCATTAGGAGGGGATACGTGGAGGTGCTAATTATGTCCCCCTCTTTTTTTCTCACCATTGCTTATCTTAATTGGGTTCCTTAACTATCTTGGGTAACTGCCTCCATGTTGAGGTTGCGATAGACATGGATAAATTCTAATAAGGAGTTGAAGTCCTCTCCCACCATAAACACTTGTTGATAGAGTCTGGAAAGTGGAAGATTTGAAGGAGACATTCATTGGTGAAGTGCCCTTATAATGATCACATAGTTTCCAATTATCGCGACTACGTGAACTCCTTTATTTGCTAGTATGGTTAACCCTTGGAACATTGCTAGAGCATCTACCTCATTGTTTGTGGTAGTACTTATCCCTAAAGAATATTCAATTTTTACGCTTCGTTTAGGGTTGTGGAAAACCCCCCTAACTTCCTTATACCTCACCTGCTGCCCCTCGATTTCCCTTAGATGCTCCGTGAAAGAAGGTAATATATTGGTTTTTGCTGGCATGCCGATATTAGAGGTCTGCCAACTTCAAGCTAATTTTTCATTGACTTGTTGTTAGAGGTTTCTTAATTTTGATCACATAGCTAGAAATGTAAGTTAATATATTTATGAGTCATCTTTTTCCTATAAATTGTATTGATGTAGTTGGTCTTATCATGTACCCTTGGTGAGAATTGTTTTTTCCTCAAGATCTTAGGCTCACTCTCCTACCTTTTTGATGGAGGGGGTTTATTGTTTGAACAATGCATGGTTTCTGGCTAGCTAGATTTTCCATAATAAGATCCAACCCCTTTCTAAAAGAAGTTTCTTAGCAAGTATTCTAGGATGCACCTTTTTCCATGAGATAATCACATGCCTTCAATCTGAGGGCATGTTGAGCAAACTTACTAGATCTTCAAAATTATGAACTTGAAAGAAGGGTGTCATTCTAAGGATCTTGTCATCCCACATCCTAATTGTGTTGCCATTTCCAATAATCCAAGATAAAAGGGGTCTTATAATAGGATCTTTGTCCTTATAAAGATGCCAAATAGCAGAGCATGGAGTGTTGGGCAAAGGGTGATCCAAGCATTGAAGGTGATTTCTAGTCAGATAATTTTTATGGAGAACCTCCTTCCACCATTTTTATTGCATGAAGATTTATCTCAATAAGTTTTTTTTTCTCTTGGAGCTTGATTCATAAGGTGATGATCACGAATGGCTAGCCTACCTTTGTCTTTTGCTGCTTGAATAGAGTGCCATTTGACAAAGCGATATTATTTCTTGTTTGTTTTCCTTCCCTTCCACAAAAAGGTTTTAATGTCTTTTCTTATTTAGAACATGATGCTTGCAGGGCTAGATGTGCATAGCAAAGGAAGATGGGCAGGGATGAGATAACCAAACTTAATTAGTAATACCCTTTTTGATGGATTGAGCCATTGCATTCTCCACTGAGTCATTTTTCTCTTAATATTTTGTAAAACAAAAATCCAATCCATTACATTGGAATGAGTTTTAAAAATATAGATTATTAAATATTTAAATATTCTCCATATGGAGTCCGTATTGAATTCCAACATCTGAGTTATATTAAATAACATTGTAAGAAAGGTATTCCACCAACATAAATTGTTGTTACTTCCCATGAAACTTTAAGATAATAATGAAGGATGTCTTTTAATCTTTAAACCAGAACCATCAACACCTCATCAATTAAAAGAATGCCACCAACAAATTGAGAATAAGTAACGATAAACATAGAAAAACATTACTTATCATGAAATCACCATCAACACCTCATCAATTAAAAGAATGCCATCAACAAATTGAGAATAAGTAAAAGTAGACATAGAAAAACATTACTTATCATGAAATCAAACATGTGATGCAAATAGTAGAATAAGTAAAGGTAAACATAGAAAAACATTACTTATCATGAAATCACCATCAACACCTCATCGATTAAAAGAATGCCATCAACAAATAGAAAATAAGTAAAAGTAAACATAGAAGAACATTACTTATCATGAAATCAAACATTACTATACAAATAGTAAAACCAACTATTAGATCAATTATATATATATTTACTATTCTCAAGCATGTGATGCCAACTATTAGATAAATTTATACTGTTTAGTTTTACTATCTTTTTATTCTGTATTTTTTACACCAAGTTTCCGTTCTTCATTTTGAGGATGCTTTACTTTTTGGTTAATTCTCTTTATTGGTTTATTATTCAAACAATCCTAAATCCTTTATTCGTTTTCTTGTGTGTTATAAATACATTATAATTTTAACTTAATTATTATTTAATTTAAATAAATATAATAAATTTCGATTGTTTTAATTATTATTTAATTTAAATAAATATAATAAATTTCATTTTCTTAAACAAGGAAATTCACTTTAGTTTTGAAAACCGATATTTTTCGAGAATAAGTATGTGGATTTAAATGGCATAACTTGTTATTTGAACATTCTATCATTGTTTTCTTTGTTTTCTTCTACCTTGCTATAGAATAAACTTTTTTATTTGATAAAGTACTATTCCCAGATATGGAAGTTTCCAATTCTTTTCTTCATATGGATTTTTATTCTTTCAAAATGCCTCTTTTTCTCGTTACAATGTAATTATTGTGATTATTGTGTGGGAGAATTTATTTTGTTAAGTCTAAAGGTGTACACTTATTGGTAATGGGCACATTTAATATATTTTTAGTTTTTAATAAGTTTTTTATGGACGAGATTAAATATGTTTAAAATATTCTTAGTTGTCACAATAAATGAATGGTTCTGATTTCATCCATTAACTTCTGAGCTGTTATAAATACATCCTATATGTCTACTTTTTTACATTTACCTAATCATATTTAAAATCACTGTGTTCACTAACTTATTACCACATCTACCTGATTAAAAAATATTAAGGTATTTAAACAAAATGATAAGATCTTGGCATTTCATGTTTTTGCTGGCTGACATTTGGCGACCCCATTTCTATGCTAGCATCACCAATGATCGCCTTAGGACGGATGGACGGATCAAAATTCATCTCTGCGTCCTTAGGACGGACGGATCGATCAAAATTCACCTCCGTGTCCATTAAAGGACGGATCAAAATTCACCTCTGCGTCCTTAGGACGGACGGATTGATCAAAATTCACCTCCGTGTCCATTAAAAAAACGACATTTTATATCCATCGACAGCAAAGCCAGATAACGAGTTATCTCCCACCAGCGGACTATATAATCAATCTACAGTGGGAGTTGTTTATGATAAACCACTAATTATTCCCTACCTATAATGCGACAGGAATTTTTTAATATATGGAAAACAAGATGGTAATTCATTGACGATGCTATCCCGAATCCCCTTACGCAATACTTCAACGGCAGGATTTGTAAATCACGGGGAAGGTAGAGGGTGAGAGGGGGGCATTATTAGATAAAACTTATAATAGTAAGTTTTATCTAATAAAACTTATAATAATAAGTTTTATCTAATAAAACTTATAATTTTTATCCCGAATCCCCTTACGCAATACTTCAATGGCAGGATTTGTAAATCAGGGGGAAGTTTATGATATCCAGCGTGCAGGTCTTAGCTGTTGTGTTTTAATTTCTAATACTTCATTCATTTCTGAGAATTTAGTAAGTCGCACGAAACATGTGACAGAAACCGGAAGATATCGAGTAGTGTGACACTGTTGTACTTTGACCAGATGGTGCCATCGGTAACTCAGACGGCGGGATTTAAAAAGCAGTGGGATGGTGCCATCGATACTTTGACCAGATGGTGCCATCGATAACTGGTAATAGCAGAGAGACCCGCTTCCAGTTGTTCTCTATCATTGCTCTGCATCGTTTATAGACTTAACCCGTAACTTAACCTTAGTTACTTAGCCCCAAAAGGGAATATATGCTTCCAACTCTCCCTTTTTCTTTATTCAGAAACTCAGGATGCCATGCCATACCACTGCAAACAAACAAGACCAGCCATCGATTCCGCGTAACCTATATTAATGCCCCTCCCTCTCTGTGTTTCCAATCCATCTCCCTCGTATTTCCCTCTNTATCATACTTAATACTTAAGACAAGTAGGAGTTATTCATTACAACACTCCACCTTAATGAGTACTTGTCTCAATCTCTATCAAGTCGGGTCTTCATCAACATCTAATCCTTTGCAACACATGCTCTTCTAGATATTGAAGATGATCCTTATCAATTAAGTTTGTCTTTTGGTGCGACCGACGATTTTCTTCTTCTATAAATCACTAATGTGTAGAAGTCCATATAAAGGAACAAACATCCATCAGAATACATGTTAGAAAAACAGGACTGCGGGGCAATAAAATAAAACAAATGCATGCACTGAAAAACGATCTATCTTGCTATACTCAGACCTCGTCGGGGACATGCACTGAAAAACGATCAAGAGCAGCCTGCTCTGATACCACTGATCTAGATTTATGTTCGACACGAAATGAGAGCGGAGATATAACACAGAAATATTCAGAGATATTGCAAGAGAGACGACAATATAACAAAGATATAGCAGAAATATAACAAGAGTCACATATATACAGTACTACACGATTTCTATTAATGAAATAAATGTACAGAGACTGTAAAATACAGAGTGAAAGACTTGCTAGAATGGTGGTAACTTATCTCTGAGAAGAGATGTGATGGCTACTCGCATCTGTGAGAAGATGATTACAATGAGGCTCTGAAGGCCTTTTTACAATAAGCAGGAATGCCAAAAACCCTAGTCATCGAAAAACCTAACCTTGGGAGATGAAGCGCCAAAAGTCATGTGGGCCTTGTTTGGGTAAGTTGGTGCATCAACTTCCCGGGGTCGTAACTTTTGCATACGATCTCTGTTTTAGGCATATGATAGCTCGTTGGAAAGATCTATTCGAGGAATAAAACTTTTGGATGAGCAACATACATTGATCTATGATCCATGTCGCTCCCCTTTTTCTCAAAAAACATCGTTTAGGGCCTCAAAATGGCCCCGGAAGTTAAAAACAGCTAAAAATAGTAAATTACCAAAATTGCCAAAAACATGTTTTGAGCCAGTTGGAGAAGGTGGGTGGCCACCGATATCCACCTGGATCAGTTTCTTGTTTGGACAATGCATGGTTTTTGGCTAGCTATATTTTCCATAATAAGATCCAACCCCTTTCTAAAAGAAGTTTCTTAGCAAGTATTCTAGGATGCACCTTTTTCCATGAGATAATCATATGCCTTCAATCTAAGGGCATGTTGAGCAAACTTACTAGATCTTCAAAATTATGAACCTAAAAGAAGGGTGTCATTCTAAGGATCTTGTCATCCCACATCCTATTTGTGTTTCCATTTCCAATAATCCAAGATAAAAGGGGTCTTATAATAGGATCTTTGGCCTTATAAAGATGCCAATTAACGGAGCATGGAGTGTTGGGCAAAGGGTGATCCAAGCATTAAAGGTGATTTCTAGTCAGATAATTTTTATGGAGAACCTCCTTCCACCATTTTTATTGCATGAAGATTTATCTCAATAATATTTTTTTTTCTCTTGGAGCTTGATTCATAAGGTGATGATCACGAATGGCTAGCCTACCTTTGTCTTTTGCTGCTTGAATAGAGTGCCATTTGACAAAGTGATATTATTTCTTGTTTGTTTTCCTTCCCTTCCACAAAAAGGTTTTAATGTCTTTTCTTATTTAGAACATGATGCTTGCAGGGCTAGATGTGCATAGCAAAGGAAGATGGGCAGGGATGAGATAACCAAACTTAATTAGTAATACCCTTTTTGATGGATTGAGCCATTGCATTCTCCACCGAGTCATTTTTCTCTTAATATTTTGTAAAACAAAAATCCAATCCATTACATTGGAATGAGTTTTAAAAATATAGATTATTAAATATTTAAATATTCTCCATATAGAGTCCGTCTTGAATTCCAACATCTGAGTTATATTAAATAACATTGTAAGAAAGGTATTCCACCAACATAAATTGTTGTTACTTCCCATGAAACTTTAAGATAATAATGAAGGATGTCTTTGAATCTTTAAACCAGAACCATCAACACCTTATCAATTAAAAGAATGCCACCAACAAATTGAGAATAAGTAAAGATAAACACAGAAAAACATTACTTATTATGAAATCACCATCAACACCTCATCAATTAAAAGAATGCCATCAACAAATTGAGAATAAGTAAAAGTAAACATAGAAAAACATTACTTATCATGAAATCAAACATGTGATACAAATAGTAGAATAAGTAAAGGTAAACATAGAAAAACATTACTTATCATGAAATCACCATCAACACCTCATCAATTAAAAGAATGCCATCAACAAATTGAGAATAAGTAAAAGTAAACATAGAAAAACATTACTTATCATAAAATCAAACATGTGATACAAATAGTAAAACCAACTATTAGATCAATTATATATATATATATATAGACTATTCTCAATCATGTGATGCAAATAGTAAAACCAACTATTAGATAAATTTATATTGTTTAGTTTTACTATCTTTTTATTCTTTATTTTTTACACCAAGTTTCCGTTCTTCATTTTGAGGATGCTTTACTTTTTGGTTAATTCTCTTTATTCTTTTATTATTTAAACAATCCTAAATCCTTTATTCGTTTTCTTGTGTGTTATAAATACATTATAATTTTAACTTAATTATTATTTAATTTAAATAAATATAAAAATTATTGTTTTAATTATTATTTAATTTAAATAAATATAATAAATTTCAATTGTTTTAATTATTATTTAATTTAAATAAATATAATAAATTTCATTTTCTTAAACAAGGAAATTCACTTTAGTTTTGAAAACCGATATTTTTCGAGAATAAGTATGTGGATTTAAATGGCATAACTTGTTATTTGAACATTCTATCATTGTTTTCTTTGTTTTCTTCTACCTTGCTATAGAATAAACTTTTTTATTTGATAAAGTACTATTCCCAGATATGGAAGTTTCCAATTCTTTTCTTCATATGGATTTTTATTCTTTCAAAATGCCTCTTTTTCTCGTTACAATGTAATTATTGTGATTATTGTGTGGGAGAATTTATTTTGTTAAGTCTAAAGGTGTACACTTATTGGTAATGGGCACATTTAATATATTTTTAGTTTTTAATAAGTTTTTTATGGACGAGATTAAATATGTTTAAAATATTCTTAGTTGTCACAATAAATGAATGGTTCTGATTTCATCCATTAACTTCTGAGCTGTTATAAATACATCCTATATGTCTACTTTTTTACATTTACCTAATCATATTTAAAATCACTGTGTTCACTAACTTATTACCACATCTACCTGATTAAAAAATATTAAGGTATTTAAACAAAATGATAAGATCTTGGCATTTCATGTTTTTGCTGGCTGACATTTGGCGACCCCATTTCTATGCTAGCATCACCAATGATCGCCTTAGGACGGATGGACGGATCAAAATTCATCTCTGCGTCCTTAGGACGGACGGATCGATCAAAATTCACCTCCGTGTCCATTAAAGGACGGATCAAAATTCACCTCTGCGTCCTTAGGACGGACGGATTGATCAAAATTCACCTCCGTGTCCATTAAAAAAACGACATTTTATATCCATCGACAGCAAAGCCAGATAACGAGTTATCTCCCACCAGCGGACTATATAATCAATCTACAGTGGGAGTTGTTTATGATAAACCACTAATTATTCCCTACCTATAATGCGACAGGAATTTTTTAATATATGGAAAACAAGATGGTAATTCATTGACGATGCTATCCCGAATCCCCTTACGCAATACTTCAACGGCAGGATTTGTAAATCACGGGGAAGGTAGAGGGTGAGAGGGGGGCATTATTAGATAAAACTTATAATAGTAAGTTTTATCTAATAAAACTTATAATAATAAGTTTTATCTAATAAAACTTATAATTTTTATCCCGAATCCCCTTACGCAATACTTCAATGGCAGGATTTGTAAATCAGGGGGAAGTTTATGATATCCAGCGTGCAGGTCTTAGCTGTTGTGTTTTAATTTCTAATACTTCATTCATTTCTGAGAATTTAGTAAGTCGCACGAAACATGTGACAGAAACCGGAAGATATCGAGTAGTGTGACACTGTTGTACTTTGACCAGATGGTGCCATCGGTAACTCAGACGGCGGGATTTAAAAAGCAGTGGGATGGTGCCATCGATACTTTGACCAGATGGTGCCATCGATAACTGGTAATAGCAGAGAGACCCGCTTCCAGTTGTTCTCTATCATTGCTCTGCATCGTTTATAGACTTAACCCGTAACTTAACCTTAGTTACTTAGCCCCAAAAGGGAATATATGCTTCCAACTCTCCCTTTTTCTTTATTCAGAAACTCAGGATGCCATGCCATACCACTGCAAACAAACAAGACCAGCCATCGATTCCGCGTAACCTATATTAATGCCCCTCCCTCTCTGTGTTTCCAATCCATCTCCCTCGTATTTCCCTCT